>CAMOHE010051218.1:48467-104689 GCA_946598075.1 Artocarpus hirsutus
AAGCTTAATAATACACCCTTAAGTGTAAGGTTCAAATCCTTAATTTTGCAAAATTATAATTTTTTTTTTATTGTAAGTTTAAATGTGTTATAAATGAGCGGGTCGTGTCGTGTCAACACGTTTACGGCCCATTTAATTAAACGTGTTAAAGCGTGTTAGCACGAATCTGGCCCGTTTATTTTCGTGTTATTCGTGCCAACCCATTTATGGCACAATTAATAAACGTGCGGTCCAAACCCATTTATCTCGTGTCGTTTTCGTATCGTGTCATCGTGCCGTGTCCGAAATTACCGGCCCTAGATGCATGTCAAGTTCTTCAAAGACTGCTCGGCTAATCAAATGTAGAAAGGTAGTTATATTCACCACAAGAGAATATGTCTTCTCATAATCAATTCCCGGTCTTTGTGAAAAACCTTGTGCAACAAACCGTGTATTGTATTTAATAATTTCATTTTTCTCATTAGGTTTACACACAAAGACCCATTTGTATCCAACTAGTTTAATGTCTTCAGGTGTGTGGACTGTAGTATAAAGTTTAAATAGTATAAACTTCTCACATGCTATATTGTTTATATTCAAACTTTAAGTCCTAATTTTACTTTCAAACACTCGATGATGATCAAACTGAGACTTTCTCTATCTTTAGATGTATAATGACCAAACTAGCCTCGCATATCAGTGCATAGAGCTTTTTGTTTCTCCAAAGTGAAAATAATTTACTGAAACCGGTTATATAGTAAAGATAAACCACGGCGGTACAACACCTCACATAATTATCCGGTGAGCCATAGGATTACACATTATGGGCAGTGTGTCAGGACCGGGCACTACCCTAGTGTTTCCCTATTAAAAAAAACCTAACTTTTTTTTTACAATTTCTCATAAAAAAATTAAAAAAGAGGAGTAGGAATGTGAGCAGTGGGCCTTGGGGGGACGATTTTCTGGGGCCCAGCCCAGGCCTTGTTTGTCGTCCACGCGAAGTTTTCGCCACTTAAAAAACAAAAGTGAATTTGCTGGTCCCACTCCATCACTTTCCTTTGTGAAACGAGCGTGCGAGGCAGCTCTGCAAAGTCTACTACCACGTGTCTGGTGTTTATTCGCGAGAAAAGTTGTGGGAATGCTCGTGGGTTTGGAAGTTCCACGATGGAGCTTGATAAGTGATAATACAGTGGTCCTTCATCTTGTTGTTTGCAGGTAAGCCGTCGGATTTAATGAGAGAGCCTGTGATTCACTTTCTACCGCAGGATTAATTGAGAATAATTACGCTCAAATAAACTCACCAATTGTTTGGGCAGCAAAATGTTTATGAGAAAACTTTACAGAAACCTCAAACGCTTTGAGTAATTGATAAGAAGAATTTTATGTAATAAAATTTTGTACTGTACCTTGTGTTTGGCTAGAGGCGGTAATAATCGTGTTCGTATTGGTACGTTTACAGCACGATACATTTAGTCCAAATACAAACACAGTACGATTAATAAACGTGCCAGAAATGTAAACAAGAACACGACACGCCTATGGCACATGTAACACGACAGGACATGATTAACACGATTATTAAATGTGCCATGACGGGTTGACACGATAACAACACACAGATGACACGTTTATGACCCAATTAACTAAAAATTTAAAAAAAATAAAAAAAAATAATTTTTTTTAAAAGAGCCAATAAAGAAAATTAACAAAAACATAATATCTAATTAATATTAACTTACTATAAATATTTCAAATATTTTTATTTTTAAGTTTAAATGTGTTATAAATAGACGGGTCGTGTCGTGCCATGTCAACACGTTTACCACCCATTTAATTAAACGTGTTAAGGCGTGTTTAGCGTGTTAGCACGAATCCAACCCGTTTATTTTTGTGTTATTCATGCCAACCTATTTATGGCACAATTAATATACATGCGGTCCAAACCTGTTTATCTCGTGTCGTTTTCGTATCGTGTCATCATGCGTGTCTAAAATTATCGGCCTTATGTTTGGCAAAACAGTATAAATAAAGTAAAAATATGCTAAAATATAAAGCTTTCACATGCTTTTTTTTTTTTAGTTTAAACTCATTTACTAGACACCCTACTATTTTTTTAAATTTAAGTATTTTTTATTTTCATATGTTTTATAGGATGTTTGACAACGCAAATTTTATTATAGTGATTTCTCTTGCAAACTTTAAATTAAAAACTTACTTTGTTCAAACTCTTAGTTTAAACTACATTTCTAAACACCCTATAATTAAATTTAATTTAGCTTTAAAGATTATGCAATCATTCTAAATCGCGTCTAATATTTAGCAAAATGCTCTATAAAGAACCACTATTTATAAATGAGTTTGAACTCAAAATCAGTTCAAATTTTATCGTATATTTTATCGTATATGAGAACTTTATACTATACACGGTTCAAACTCATAAGTTTGAACTTATGTACTAAAACTACATCCAATAATCAGATACATACCCATTTTAGGTCTTACTATAAAGATCCTAAATATTAAGATGTCATACTATAGTTTTGTTATGTAGGAAAGTGCATTCAGTCAATCCTAAGATGAACAAATTATATGTCAAATATCTAGTCTGCAAGATCTGATCTAAATGGAAGCTTGACTATGCAATGATTATTTAATTGTCACCAGATGTGTGCAACCAGATGTGTGCATTAATTACATAAGATATGGTTTACTTCATCAAGCCATTAATTAGTAATATAGTTAGCATGCACAAATCCAAACTAGAATCAAACCAATAGATAATTTAAATATTTGGTATGGAGACATAATGATTCATGTGAATGACATAATTAACATTAATCTTCTAGCCAATTGTTTATATAATATTTATGTATCATATGCTTTTTAATTTTACCCCATCTGGTTACTTTGGTACCATGCAAAAATCTTAAATTTCAGTCTATCTAAACATGGTTAAGAATCGAATTTGTAGCTATAGATCCAATGACAAAAATCATGTACCAATTATTAAGTAAAAAAATCATACATTTTCTTCTTCTCAGGACCCTTTGGTCTAGTAACATAAGAACGGCTTAAGATATGGCAAGTTGTGAGTTCGATCCTACTTTAATTTTTGTTGTTGATTTTTTTTTAAGTTATACGGGCTTTAGCATCGAAAAATTGAAAAATTAATTCATTTTGTTTAGAGGAGTTTATATTCAACATATATAAAATCAAGTTTAGAGATTCAATTTGTTGTCAAACAAAGAGCAATTAATATACTCCTTACAGTACTATACACATGTTTGTAGATTACATAATGTACTTACTTAAATCAAAGATTATGACAAACACATAATGAAAAAAATCCATAAAGTCACAAAAGAAAACACTTAGAAAGTCCCACAAGCAACAGCAACATATGCAAAGCACAAAGAATAGAAAAACAACAAGCCTTTTTGCCACAACCGACCAAAAGATGGAAGAAAGAAAAGAAAGTCATAAGAAGAGCCAAAATATTCAAACACACACCATTGATATACATAAAGTCACTTTTTAAAAGTTTTTTTTTATTTTTTTATTTATTTTTTTGTCCTTCAAAAAGTAGAGGCTCGACTTTAAGGCACCATTTCATGCTTTGCCTCTTCAAACAAACCAAAACCTCTTTCCTTTGCCCTCTTGTGTACTATTACCACTTCCACTCTCCACTAAATCAACCCCTTTTACTGTCTCTCTCTTTCCTCTCTCTCTCTCACTTTTTTTCTGGGCCTGTGGAAACGTGCCCTAGCACTGTGCATATGTTAAAAAGAAACGTGCATGCGGGAATATAAGAATATTGGGGTAAATACTAGTGTGCCTGTCTACAGTTTGCGTGCATATATCGCAATATTTCAGCCTTTCATTATTTGAATAAAGCTTTCCTCTATATATATATATGTATGTATATATGTATGTATGCAATATAATCACAAAGTCTTATATATATATATAGTTCTCTGAGTTTCTCTTTACCTGGTTCATATTATCCTTCTATATCAATATCTCACTGAAAGTCTCTGAGACTTTGAATCTTTTCCATAAAAACTTCGAAACCTTGCTATCAAGATATCAGTTATCATGGTACGATCTGATCATGATGCGTCTACTAATTATTTAGTAGTTTTACAAGTACTACACAACAAGTTTATGATCTTTCACTTTCATGGTTTTCATGAGCAGATGGATCAGCCGATCATCAGCTTCCATTTCAAGAAGATCATTATAGAGGTTTCTCATCAGAGTAAAGTGCCGCCATGAATGTGTGTGTATATATATATATATATGTATGATATATATATATATATATATATCTGCTCATCAAGGGGAATCAAGCATTCCTGGTCCGAACAATTATAAGATCATTTCTTTGATATTTTGTTTCTTGTTTTAGTACCCTCTCATCTAGTTCTTAATTTTTCCTTTTTTTTTTCCTTTCTTTCTTTCTTTTTTTTTTTTTTGGTTTGTCATTTTGGTTTACGATCGAAATATCTGCAACAAGTTTTTAATTTGTTTCCAACGAGGGTGTTGTACCGTTGTTATCTCGATCCCACCTTGTACCTAGGATTTTGTTGTATGATCATTCTGTCAATATAAAATATAAAGTATGGTTGTTCTAGTATTATGTTGCAAGGTGCAGAAATATATATTTAATATGTATATCGTGTGCATATAATCATTGTAGCGCCTAAGCATATTCCTCATCATGCTCTTAATATTTCTCACGCTTCTCCACAGAAACCGATCAAAGATACATACACACATATAATACATGAAACATAATAAGGTATCAATTGGATCTATTTTATTATATGATGGGTTCATTCACAATTAAGTGTTCTTGAAGAGGACAAAATCTAACGAGGGTGTGATCGTTTTTTCATTTCAGGCCTTTCAGTTCCAATACTGATCATGCTCAAGAAAATTTCGTCAATTACAAATATTATTGTTGTTGTAGGCAATTGTTTAATTACCAATACATTTTCTTTTCCACCCCAACAAAGAAATATAATCATTTGTGAATGAGTACCTATGATATATATATATATATATATAAAACACCCGTACGTTTTATTGTAAAAACTAACGACTTTGAAAATAGTTTTTGTAGTAGTGCTTGCTCTATATCATTTCAAATTTTTGTCGAATTTTCATGAGTTTCATGCTTTCATTCTAGCTAAGGATCCGTTTGGTAAATAGAATAAAATTAGAATTTATATTTGGAGAGATAGTGAAAACAGTTTTTGATTTATTAATAAATCTAATAAAATATTAATGTTAATGATTTTAAAAATATGCAATATAGATCGTAATTTATTCCTCTCTTCACTAGGAACACAATGGAAAAGAATCATCTCAATTAGATATCAAATGAAAAAGTTATGATTTTTTTCTCAAGTATAGAAGAGAAAATTTTAACTTTTACTGTAACACCGATACCCGAGTATCAAGAGTTTACGTGGTTATAACTCTGAAAACTTATATTCTTGATGCTCATTTGATTTAGATTTTGAGAGAAATAAATACATATTCAAAAGATTCTTGGTACTTGAATCTAAATTTAAATCTATTGAGTCTAAAGAATACCTAAAACAAACGTGCCTAAATATATATTCAATATGGAGCGGGAATATAGATGAGACGAGCATGACTAATCTCCTTTTTTTTTTTTTTTTATAAAGAGTGACTTTCCATTTTGAAAGATGCAAGTAGAAAAAAATAATAATAATAGTAATCTCGCGGTTCTAATTTTATGCAACAGTTCACTATCTACGAGAATGTTGTCTGATCAGACCTCGTATATATGTAGCTTTAATTAGGAGGCTAAAAACACTTTTATCAATCGACTGTCAATTTCTTCTTTGACTCCTAACACTCAAATTGAACGAGAATCATGCATAGAAAATAATCATAATTTCACTTTGATGAGTTGTACTACAATCTTATTAATGCACATTTATCTATATTCACTTCTCCTTTGCTTTATTATTTCTTTAATCATGAAAAAGCTTGGGTTGACTATGGCCTTTTTTTTTCACCCTACTCATGATCTCCGGCAATATGAAATCTCTTCCCCTCAACAAAAGAAAAGAAGATATTTTTTGTGATTGATATCAAGTTTTCTATTATCTTTTTCTTTCCAATTGAATGATGATTAATTCTTACTTTGAACCAAAACTTTTGTTTACTGTAATATAAAGCTATTGTATATATGTTATAATGTCAAAAAAATTACAACATAAAGCTTTCATATATTACAATGTTAAAAAAAATGAGTTATAATGTAAAATTCTTATATACAACAATAATTTTAACTTAAAAATATGATTCAAAACATTAATTTTAACCTATACACTCAAACAAATATAAAACTCTCATATGCTATACTATCAACAAAAATATATTATGATATAAAGCTTTTACATATTACATTATTTTAGTTTTAACTATATTCTCCAAAACTACATCATACACACAGTCAATAATAACTAACTAAAGTGGCAACTTGGGCACAAGCTTCCAGGAATTGAGATTGGGTCTGTCTAGAAATCCCTCCGGTGTTATTTTAATTTTTCTCTTTTATGTGGACCTTAAAGAATTTTTACAGTTCTTTATAATGATAATTATGCAAGGGCAAAAAAAGTGAAACTTTGCCTCACTTTGTCCTCAGCCTTTGTGGTCATCCCATGTTAGTATAAACTCAAAAGACTCAAATAGTAAAAATGACTTTATCCCTCTTGTATCTATTAGTCCCAATTTGTCTCTTAAAGTTTGATTACATAAAAATATGGATGTAGAAGAATAAGAGACAATTGTCTTTATTGGTCCATGCGATATTCTCTTCTGATCAAGGCCTAAACATGGTTAGAATTCAAAAAGTTCAAAAGGTATGTGACTTATGCATGGTCGTCCACTGGCATGATGTCTTCTTTTGTTAAATTAAAGGCTTAGTTGACGGGACTGAATACCCTAAAAATTGTAGGCATAGAGCAGATAAAACCAATAAATATACAAAAGCTCTACACCCAGTTTGTTTGACTGGTTTAGTCCAGTTTTGCTCACTTTAAACAACCATATAGTTTAAATATTGGTGTTTGGTAAAAATTTAATTTGAACTAAACTGACAATTTAAACTGAACTGAACTGTCTAATTTAGAGTTCAAAGACCCTTCCGTCTCAACATTTCAAACTAATATTTGCCCCATTTAGTTCATTGGTACGAATTGTGTTAGTTTGAATTTTTCTAGTTTGAACAAAAAAATTCACATTGTGTAGTTTAAATAGTAATCCGAACTAGCGTTTGGATGTATCATTAAATTGTTAATTTGAATAGGAAATTAATCTAAATTTGTATTTGAATGAGTATTGAAAACTTATATTTGAAGGATGAAAAAATTATTTAAGTAAAGAATAAATATAAAATGTGGAAAAAGAAGAAAAGAAGTTATTTAATTAAAAAAATATGAAATAATAGCATTAAATTATAAATACAAATATATGAAACTGAAATCATTGTTTAATATTGGTTCGAAATGTTGAAATGTAAGGAGGGTTTGAACTTTAAGTTAGACATTTAGACCAGTTTGAGCTGTTTATTTAGTTTGAATTAAATGCTTTACCTAACACTAATTCAAACTGTGATGGTCATTCGAACTAAGCCAAGCTGGGCTGAACAAATTAAACAAACACAATGACTGAATAGTGATATTATTTCTATATATTTGTATTTGTAATTTAACACTATTATTTCATATTATTTTTAATTAAATAATTTCTTTTTACATATTTTATATTTATTTTTTAATTAAATAAATTTTTATACTTCAAACTAGAGTTTTCAATATTTATCTAAACATAAATTCAGATTGAATATTCTATTCAAATTAATACCTTAACTACACATCTAAACGCTAATTCAGATTAATGTTTAAACTACACAATTTAGATTTTTCTATTTAAACTAGAAAAGTTTAAATTAATACAATTCAAACCAATGAACCAAACAGGGCATAGTCTTTCAATTTTTTCCTTTTCCTGTTAATTTTCCCTACCTATAATCTTAGAGCCTCAAAGTAATGAAGCTAATTAAGGTGGAAATTACCACTAATAGTATGGTGCAATAATAAGTGTGTTTTTCTCCATAACCCTATATTAAGGTCCTTGTCTATTCAATACACTGTGTGGCACTAGACTAGTATGGTACATAAGAGTAAAACTGATCACATTCTTTAAATACGTCATGTTCTTTCTATTCTATTGCCGGCCTCTAAATTATGCAGTGGATAAAAGAACAAAGGGTGAGATGAAATTAATAATCTCATTTTTACTTAGAAATAAACAAAGGTTAGAAGTTATTCATCCAAAAAAAAAAAAAAAACCCCCCACTAAGGTGCATATCAACTGGTCCTATCCGATAGAATGCACATGTATTACATGACCCCGAGCTATACGGGGCATTCACCAAAAGTACTTGCACTCAACCCCTCCTATTCCTTTTTCTTTTCCTTTTTATTTTATTTGCTTTTAGAACCAAGAACTTTAAGAATCTTGAACATGTATATGGTTGAAGGAATATTTATTATACTGTTGTGTTCAGTTGTCTGGCAGCAAAGCCATATATATCATGGGCATTGATTGGTACCAATTATAAAGCAAGCTATATTAACCCCTAAATTGTGGAGCCTAATTTATTGTCCCGTTGAATTACGGTCCTATGCTGAGAATTATAAGAAAACTAAAAACATTGGAGAAAAAGTATAGAGTTGAGTGGTATATGATTTTCTCTTGTAAACGTCTACCTCATCTTATATGGTGAATTTTTTTTATAACAGTTAAAAGTGGATCTCTTACGTTAAAAGTGAATTACCATAAATTTTGTATTTTTATTTTTAACCTTTGTTTTTCCCTTTGTGCAATTTTTTTTGCTCTTGGTTATAGATTTAGTGCTTCTAATTAGGATAAACTTCCTTCGAAACAAATTATAAGCTTTAGCCCGATTTCAGTTGGACCTAATTCAGTTTCTTTTGGACCCTAAAACTTAAAAGAGATAAAAAAAAAAAAAGGATCATGATTCGTAGCCCAAGGGGCCATATTTTACATGATCAAACTGTCTCTTTGAGTCCATATTTACCCTTTTGTCTTCCTTCATGCTTTCTGTCTTTGGTTTTTTATTTGGTACCAAAAGGTGGAAAAGCCAATTTTCAATCACTAAAATAATGAGGACACTCTTTAATAATGACATTTTTAATAAATAAAACCTTACCTTTCTATATAGGAATTCAATGTTTTTGATCAAATAATAGATCTAGATGGAGCTTTCTACTAAAAGGAATGTCCCACCACAATCTTTTATTGCTTGTTCTTTGGCTGTTTTTCCAGGTGTAATGCACAATCCCTTCTGGTCACTGTCATCCTTGACACACTAAAGCAGCTTTTTGTCAAACTTGTTAACTCATGCTCATGTCTTTAATTTGGCTGTCGTGTGGAATTTAAATCCCCTTTGCTTCCTCTATTTTCTATGCATTGTTTGCTATGCAATTACTTTCTATAAGGGATGCTTTTATGGTAGGGCTCATGTGGATAGTGCATATTTTTAAATTCTTAGATCTAATTAAAATTATATAAAAATAAAAAGCAGGCGAAACAAACAATTTTTAACGTAGGATTGACAACTATAAGATAGAGTTCTATGGGTAATTTATTTTTTCAAATCATGCAGTAGAAATCTTCTTATAAGAAAAAGAGTGGTGCCAGAAATAACCCATGAATGAAGTTTCCATGAACATGGATTAAATGTATGTTATAAGCTTTTTGGGCTGCTTGTGAGGAGTACTTTGTTGAGAATCGACTGCTTTTTAGTCTCAAGTGTTAGGCACAACATCATGAATTAATGAACTCTAGTGTTTAGATTCCCTTTTTGTGATGCCGTTAGCGTTTATATTCCTTGTCTGACTTGTTAAAGGGTTGAAATGACTCTAGATACTCATCGACAGCACATTGGAATTTATGAGATCGTTATTCCAAAATTTAAAGTGACAGTATTGATAGGATGTTTAGCAAAGCAACAACACCTCCAGGCAACAGCGTTAAATTTTTAGTGTGGTAACGCCTCAAAATATATGCGAGAAAATTAATTTACGAGAGTTCACTACAACAAAAATAGCTTTCAACGACAAGAGTTATACGACATTTTAAAGAACATGTCGTTAAAGTGCCTTTAAAATGACATTTTTGTGCAATGTGTCGTCTAATATAACATTTAACGACATTGACAAAAAATGTCATAAAATTCCATTTTATTGGTAATAAAATAAGATTTATAAATTTACAATAATATAATGATTTAAACAAGTTTTTTCTACACTTTAAATTGAAAATCAAATATACAACAATTAAACAAGCATTGTTAGAGCAAACTATAATAGTCTAAGATATCATCCATATAAAGATAAAGGGTCAATCACCATTCATCACATAAAAATAAAAATAATCAAATATGTAAAAGATCTCATTTAATTATTAAACTAAAATACCCTCACACTCTTCCCTGACATAAGACTCATTATCATCCACATTGTTGTTCTTGAGTTTAGATACATCTTGTGGAGTGTAAATGTTATAAGCACTCTCATCAAATGCTTCAAAATCATGAAAACCTCTTGGTGGTGCCTTCATCACAACATACCAACTCGATTCATCGTTTTCTTTGGAATAAAAGACTTGCTTCGCATGTGATGCTAAAATGAATGGATCTCGTTCAAATTGGCTTATTCCTTTATGAAGATTGACTAATGTTTTGTTTTGCTTTGTTTTTGTTTTTGTTTTTATTTTTGAGAAAAACATGTTTTTGCATGAGTGCATCTTCAAAATTCATTAAAAATCAATTATTAAGATCCAAAATTAGTAAGAGTTCTTCAAAATTATATTAACAAAACAACGTCTTACCTGTAATTGCATAAGTATGTAATATAAAGTTATAAATTTTACATATAACTTTGATAATAGATACATTATCAATTTAAATTAGATATCAGGCATGTTTAAAATTAAAAAAAAAAAGAAAAAAGAAAAAAAATATATACATATACATATATATATATATGTATATACACTAAATACAGCATGTCCACTGCAAAAAAAAGGGTTCCTTTTTTTTGAAAAACAAAACAAGCACAAAAATAGGAGATAGAGATAATGAAAGAATAACAACATCCACGTTTCTAATATTTGATTGGCAGTAGAATGGTTCAAAGGAAAAAAAAAAGGGGGCGGGGATTGGCGCCTAGCTTTGTTTTTGGTTTTCAGATTTGTAAATTTTCTTATAAAAGATTGCCATTAAAGATCACCATCCTTTAGTACATAGAAAAAGAAACACATCTTACTAGATTTCTTTTTTGCTTTCACTTTCTTTCTCAATTTCATCCCCAATTATTCATGCATTAATTGAATTCTCTTCGCCTTTTCTGCTTCCTTTATTTTTCTTTGTTTCCTTCTATTTTATTGTTATTGTTGTTGTAGTTGTTGTTGTTATCTTTTCTGGGTTTGCTTTTGTCATCTCTTTGCTTAGTGGTTTACAGGTAAAAAAACAAGATGGAAAAATCTTCTTCTCCGAAGAAAAAACACCAAAAGGCTTCCTCTCAGGTTCGCTAAGTCTTGTGATTTTACCTTTTTTTTTATTTTATTTCATAAATATTATGCACGATTTCATAAATTGGATCTTGATAAGAACAATTTTTAGGGTACAAATTCTAATTCATATAAACGACTTCCAAATGTGAGACATATCTCTTGTTGTTTTTCTCTGCTACAAATAATTCAATTTGACTACTGTCATTTTTCTAATGCCGATTTCCTTCTGCTGACTTGCAGTCTCGTCTCCTCTTCGGATTGGTCACTCCTCTGCACCAACAGCTCAAGCTCAGCCAGAAAAGAACAACAACGCGGTGAACGACATCGTTCTTCGGGCTAGGACGTGGGGAACCATAAGAGACTCATAAATTCCATTGTCATGTAAGCCAACAACAACATTAGCTTTTGTGCTAAATTCTTTTCTCGTTTATGTCTGAAAATGACATCTTCAGTTTTGAAGACCCCTTTATTTGTATAGTTGAACGACAAGTATGTTTTTCCATACTTTATTGTCGTTTGCAAACCAGGTGGTCTTTTTTTTATTTTTTTATTTTTTTTTATTTTTTGGGTTAATAAATGGACTTCAATGAAAGCAAAACAGAGTACAGCAAGCATCAAGAAAAACAACCTACAAAGACAAGAGCAATAAAGACAGTAAGAGTGGGCCTAAACTCCTAAGCAAATTGAAGCCACTCTTTAACATCTGACAAAACATGTGAAGGAAAACCAGAAACATGAAGAAAACCAGCTAGTCAAATTAAAACCAAATTTTAACATGAAGGAAAACCAAAAATTTAAGCAAAACTAGTGTTTCCAGAGTTGAGACACCAGCGATTCATAATTGCTTGATTTCTATTTTCTTCTTTTTGTCCATTTTTTGAGTTGCTTATTGATTTCCATTTCTTGAGATGTTTTTTATTGATTGACCATGAAATATGGCTATACAATTCAATATTTTTGTTTTTTTGTTGGTTCCAGCGTTGATTTGTTGTTGCAAGTAACTGAAAAGGAGATGCAAATGGGATTGGACTACCGCTGTTAATTACCCGAATGCAAGATGCACATGAGTTCGAATAAGTTGCTTAGAAAAATGTAATTGTTCATGTGGCTAAGAAGAGATGATTTGTAATGATCATTATAATTATTCTACTTATGATTATGCACTCTAAAGCCTAAGTTTTGATAATGATCTTTGGCTTTGAGTTCTCTTGAAATGTATTGTTGATTGTTTTTATTTATCTATAATCATGTTGGTAATCATTATTTTTTTTATGTTCATAATTTGTGAAATTTGAACTTGATAATACACCGTTATGAAGTTTTTGAGGAAAAAATTATGAATTATATAATTATTAATTAAATAGTGATAATAAAAAATTATATTTAAAAAAGGATAATAAAACTCAATTTAATTTTTTTAATTTTTTTTATTTACAATTAAAGATCTATGACATTTTGTTTGTGTCATTAAAAATTTTTTAAATGACATTCTCTTGGAGTTATCAATAAATCTTAATCACGACATTTCTTTCATGCTGTGTCAGAAACGTTCATAGAATTGAAAAAAAATTAAGATGACAGTATTTTAGTGTCATGAAAAAAGAAATAATGACATTAAACACGACATGAAAAAAAATATCGTAGACTTTCTACGGCACCCCCATTCAACGACATATGAAAAAATGTCGTGAAAACCAATCGATGACATTTTTAACATGTCATTGAAGTGCATATTTGTTGTAGTGGTTTTATATTGTAGTTTTTTTTGCTCTATATTGTACTATATAGAAGTTTTGCTTAAAATTATTATTGATTCAAACACTATAGCATACGAGAGTTTTACATTGTAGTAACTTTTTGCTTTATACTATAACATATATGAGTTTTGCTTTACATTATTATTGATCCAAATTAATGTACCAAACACCTTATATATACACTCAAAATAATAGAACCGCGGGTTTTCCTTGCAAACATTTTGCTATAATATTATTAGTTTAATTTTGTTCTGTCATTTCATAATTTTTGGTGTTTATTGTTGTGTTTCGTGACCTAATTCTAAAATAAATGCACAATCGTTGTCGATGATGTCGTTTTTTCATTTTTGCCACAAAGCATAAAAAAGAAAATCTTTCAAGTTCTCGTCCCAACTGTCATTATTCTTCGGTTTTTTTTTTCAATTTATAATTTTGATTCAAGGTGACTGAGAATTACTGTCCTTATCAGATTAGGATGCTCAATAAATTAATATAGTAATTAGTCAAAACATGTGATTTTTTTTTTCCTCCTTTTTTCTCCCACAAGTTCTTCAAGATTCTTCTGCTACAATTTTGCTTTCAGGGAAGGCAAGAGCTTTTATAAAATATTGCATTTTCAATGTCGAAAATTCGTTTTCTTTTCTTTTTTTTTTTTTAATCTCCCAGGTTTTATGCTGGGCTCATCAGAAAATTATTGATGATTCTCATGCCGCTTCAATTCTAATAATATAGAAAGAAATAAGAATAATTCTTTAATGAGATACATATGGAAGAAATTGTTTTATCAGGGAGATATTGTTATGTAATTTTGATAAGGACTAGGGGTGGTCGCTTGTGTCGGTGGGTCGTGTTTGTATCTCAAACATATATAAAAGACTTCAATACTAACATGACCTATAACACGAAAGGGTTAAGAAATTTTGACATGATCATAACTTGCTCTTAACCCGTGACATAAATAACACGTGACCCTCAACCTAAAAATAACCTGCAACTCAAAATCAACCCGTAACATTTTATAGCTTCAAATTTATAATGTATACACCAAAATTATATAACATAAAATGCATATTTTTTGAAAATTAAATAACTTCTATATGTAACTACAAACTTATCTAGTTCAGTGTCAATTTATTGATACTATATATATTAGAATAAAATATTTATAAAAAATAATAGACTAATAAACCATGGGTTCACTTAATGTTGAATATGTTGAGACAAAAAAATCTCTTTTTTGATTGGTCAATTTCAATATTGACATAAAAATAATCTATAATTTAACTTTTTTTTGACACTAACCTGTGAAAAATTGTATTATAATATCATGTCGTTATATAATAACCTATATTACCTATATTGCCAACCCTAACAAGGAGTATGTTTATCAAACCGTTAAAAAAGTGTAACAGGAATGAAAACAAAAGTAAATAACAATAATAAGGATCATTTACTCTCTTTTTATTGTTTACTTTTCTATTAGATGATATAATCAAATTCCCTTTATTGACTAAATACTCAACTTATAGAATGGTAATCTAGACATATAATATTAAGATATTCTTTTACATAAATAAATAATCACTAAATTTATAACATGTGCATAAAAAAAAATCAATACCAAATTTCACTTTTCTCATTTTATATATTATGTGAAACCTACTAAACTTACATTACTAAGTCAACACATATTAGATAAGAAATAAAATGTTTATTGGTGGAGAAGACATTTTTATTTAATGGGTGCAACACCATGGTTTGGTCGCACTTTAACAATTTGATTTAACAATTTGATCTACGGCTGTTTGCCTTAAAAATTTACAGCACATGATACATAACTTTTTCTAGTTGCAGTTTAGATCATCAAAAAGTTAATTAGAGGGCTAAAACACCTATGTTCTACTGGTGAAACAAAATTGTATTCTCCATTATAAAAATTGCCATATATTTTTTATTATTGATTTTATTTAGGATTAATTATAAGAATTTTCCTTCAACTATAGCCTTTGTAATATTATGTCTACGAACTTCTAAACATAATATGTATTCCCCTGAACTGTAAAATATTAACAAAAAAACTCCTTTTCTTGGGAGATTTAATAAAATTTGATATATGAGTGTTTTGATAACTCTATTATACTTAAAATTAATTTAAATTTAAAAAGTTGATATAATTTAACAATTTTAATTGTTAAAAATATAATTTAAAAAACTTTAAATTTTTTTTATAAAAAAAACTCTTCTTTCGCTTTCATGTGATGCATTTAGATAAACTAATAATCTAATAATTTATTAAACTGTTTAAAAATCCCATTATTTACATAGTATTGTGTTATTTATACTCAAAGATTATAACTCATTAAGTTTTTTTTTGTTAATATTTTATAAATCAACAAATAAATATTACATTTTAAAATTTTAAAAAATAAATATTATATTTTAAAATTTAAACTCCATAATATTATAAAAGTAATTGTTAAAGGGATATTTTTATAATTAATTTTTTATCAAATAACACATAATTAATGATAAATGTCCACACTAATTTTGGAGTGTATGCACTCTGACAAGCTCCATAAATTGTACCCAGCCAAATAAAGAACTGAAATAATTACGCCACGTGTCAGTTAGCCACGCAGAAGCTTTTTGTGTGTCAGAAAAGGTTCGAGTGTACAGAGCAATATATTGTTCTTTCCTTCATGTAAGTGAAGCAGAGCAAGCCGCCACACCCCTCCTCAGCACAACCCCTATCACATTCCGGAGCCAAAAACCCACCGGTCCACTCATAAGAAAGAAAAAAAAGAGCTGTCTTCTTATAATCATACTCTCTTTGATCAAAAAACCCATTTTCTCTCACCTATTTTCCTCCCCACCTTCTCACCGGAAAAGGGTCGCCGGAAAGTTGACTTTACCCTCCATGGATGTCGCCGCAAAGTTGACTTTTCCCTCCATGGATGTTGACTTCGGGGCTTCGAGGGTTCACTCTGCCAAGCACTTCTCTGCTCCTGTCCATGCTTCTCGCCTTCACTCTGGTACTTGATTTTTGTGATTATGAAATGTACTTTCAGTTTTCTTTTAATAAAGTTTTTTTACCTTTTTTTTCTTTGTTCTTTTTAAGTGGTAGTACTAGTTTGTTTGGGATGGATTCTCTTTCTTTCTGTGGTGGTGAATTTTGGGAGCTCATTTTTGTTATTTGATTGAAAAATGATATAAAAAGATGACTCATTTGTGTGCCTATTTACAGGAATTGGGAATGAAATCTCATTTTGTTAAGAGTTTTTTTTTTTTTTTGTCTTTGATGAGTAATTATGGTTATAAAGAATGCTTTTTCGTCATCCCTCTCTTTAATTGTTTCTTAAAAGATACTGTTTACCCAGAGATTTCGGAATTATTATTATTATTATTATTATTATTATTATTATTATTTCGTCTGTTTCTTTTCATATGTCTTGAATGAACTAGTTGTACTTTTTAGTTTTTCCTTGGAGAATCAGCTAGTTCACTTGAATGACCAATCGGGTTGTAAGTCATATATAACTGCTTCTTGAGACAAAATCAACCAATATAATTATTGCATCCAATTCTGTTTATTGAATCTCATTTGTGTTTCAGCTTAAATTTTTTATTTGCATACACACATGACATTTCTTCAAAATATTGAAAAACAGATCGGAGTATGGCCTTAGATGATGCTGAAGGAGATGAAGACCCAAAACCTTGTTTTCCATGCCCTTTCTGTTATGTGGATATTGAAGTTACTGGACTATGCATCCACTTGCAGGAAGAGCATTGCTTTGACTTAAAAAATGCAGTAAGTGGAATTCCAATTTTACCATTCTCTTGTTTAATCATCCTTCTCCATTTGCAATTGAAATTGGTTTTTCACCAATCTAAATTCTTTGAGAGGAAAATGAAAAAAGTGAATATTTATTATTTAATTACCTTTATTAGTTGTTTTGACTTTCTTTGTGTTTATTAGTATTAGGTAACTTACCCAATTCTTTGATTGTAACTTAATAGTTCTACGGAGACCAATCATATTGCTCCTTGCTAGTGAATTATCTCTCTTTTCTTAGTCTATGGATATAAGTATACTGTTGAACCACGTTAAACCTTTATGTCCTCTTCTTTCTTTTATTTTCTTCTTTAATTTTGGATAAGAGTGTTTGAAATAATATCACTCTACTTAGAATGTTACCAAACATCATATCATTTGTTCTGATTCAATATGAAGTTTATTTACTATTGCTATTTCAGGTTTGCCCTCTATGCGCAGCAAATCTGGGGAAAGATGTAACTGGGCATTTTATGGTGCAACATGCAAGCTCCTTAAAGGTATAAATGCTGAGTTTTGGTAGTCATAGAGTGCATTTGATGTGTAATTCAAAGGGCTAAATCTTTGAGCCTAAAAAGAAACATTTGCGCTTTGCAGCACAGAAGAAAATCTCAGAAGTCTGGCTTCTGGACTGGTGGTTCAGCAATGCTTGGAAAGGAGCTGCCTGGAAGGGGAAGGGAAGACGCATATGAATCTGCGCCTGATCCGCTACTCTTGCCATTTATCTGCAGCTTATCTATTGTTGAACCTAAAGGCATTAAGCACGATGACGGTTCAGTCACCGATGTCCTGGTCACTTGTGATGTGAAAAGGTACTTTCCATTCTTTTATAAGATCAGCATGCAATGCATCTCTTTTTAGTTTCAGCGGTTAAATCATCAGGTTGGAGGGAACAGTGAAAGGAGGGAATATTGAAAGGAAAGATAGATTTGGACTGATTGGTGGATGGATTTTAAAACTTATTGTTGTTTAGTAGGAGGGCTCAACAAGGAAAGGGATTAAATGAGGAATTCAAAATCCTCCACAAAACTCCAATTTTGATCATTCCAAAATTGGAAGAATTCGAGGAGGAAATCCATACCAAACATGATAATGTTAAGAACCTAATTCTACACCATTGTGCGTTGTCTTTGCATCAGAGCAATAATTAGGCTCCACAAGGGCAAATAAGAGAAAAGTCTTTTCTATTTTCCTCATGGAGGTTGTATACCTTTCTTTTCTTCCTATTTTTAGCTATCCCTCATGTCAAACATTAGGCCGTTTGGGGGAATAGTTCTAACCATCAATTACAACTGTGAATGGTGTAAAGCTCTCATATGTTACAGTTCTCAAACCAAAACTGTTGGTTCTAACTGTTCTTCCAAACAGCCTATAGCTTAAAAGTCTAAGAGTGTGTGACATATAAGTCTCCAATCACTTGGCGTGATAGTGAAACTTGGTAACGTGGCAATTCTTGATATTTGGAAAAACATACCAATTTAGACACTTGATGCCTCTGCCAAGAAGAAGGCTGAGAAGAAACACTAGGTGATTAAAATAAAACAATAGGATTTTGATTTTTCCACTCTCATGTCACTTGGGTGGAGTCACTTCCTCATCCTTGTTTTCTCAAAACTGAAATTGAAAAACCAGGACTATAAGTTTCTGAAAAGTTAAAATGTGATGCAAACAACTTTTTTGTCTTTGGAAGTACAGAGGAGCCTCCGTGGAAGAATTGCCGTATTATGGGCTTATTATTAATTTTGTGTTAGCCCAAGGGGTAGCTCAAGTGGCCATCTTGGGTTCGATTCTCCTTTGGGCCACCTCCCTTAGTTTGTCTAGATGTGTTAGGATAGGAGGGTCTACATACACCTCAAGAATTAGCCAGGTGCTCAAAAAGGCCCGGATGTCCCGAGTTACCAAAAAAAAAAAATATTGACTCTGTTTTTGTATTCCGTATTTGCAGCTCCAACCCAGCTTCGCGTTGCGAAAAGGAAAACGCAGAGAAAAGGCAGAGGGCAACATTTGTGCGAGAGTTGATTGCCTCAACCATATTCTGAGATCTTCTTTGGAGCGATGAGATTCTCAAAATGCAAAAGCCACGGACTATGCCGTATCAGCGGGTGCTTTTTGTCAGCGGTTGTGCAAGGTTTTAGAGAAAGGCATATATTATAGGTTCTATACTACGTATTTTAGAAGAAGAGTTGTCTTTGAATCTTCTACCAAGGACAATTTATATTTATTCCATGTCCACATATATAATATATATATATATATGTATGTATATCTATCTTACATCTATCTCAGTAGCTTATTTCAAGGCTACATTCTATATAATCAGCAGAGTGCTATTCGAAAATTGAGTTAGCTTTCTATACAGTGGTGTGTGTTCCTCTCTCTCCTACTCTCTCACACGCAAGTTTTTGTTTTTTAAGTAGGGTAAATTGTTCTAGTAGTCTTAAACCTTTCACAAAAGTAAATATTTGATTCCAACTTTTTATTTTTGATTTATCAGTCCTCCACCTTTGTTTTAGTTGTTGAGGGACTAATTTAATAGTCAGTCAGTTAATTTTGGACGGAAAATGGTGACAAACCGATCTCGGAAAATTATCAAAAAGGTGACGAATCAGTCCCCAAAGTTATAAAAAAGATGACAAATTAGTCTCAAAATTATAGGGAAGTAAAACGACTGGTATGTTTGACACACAGGTTTAAACTCATCAGTTCTCTATAGTATAACGCAAAAGGCAATATAAAACTTTCACACGTTATAGTACTTGAACTCATTTTTTTAGTTCAAATCGGTTTTCCAAACATAAAAGACATGCGGCAAGAGGATAAATAAGATGGGAAGCAAGTAATGAAAGGAGTGGTGGGAAGTGGGCGTGAAATTGATATCTGGTTGCGACCTTGGGTTTCTTGGCTTGACCCCGGCATTCTGTGAGAGGCCTTCAATCCAATGGGACCAGGCAGTGGCAATACCCTTTGCACTTTCAGAAGGTCAGTGAGCCAAGGATCCCTAATTCTTGTTTGTGGAATGAGTCTCTTATTCGTGGACTTTTCAAGGGGCGATCAGCTGAAGCAATCCTACGGAGTAAGACTCTTCGAAATCCTCGAAATGATTTGCTGGTTTAGAGAACCTCAAAATCAGGTAACTTCTATGTCAAGCCAGCTTATTCTCTTTTTTCCCGTCGACGGATAGTGTCGGTTAATCCGCTGTCGAGGAGAGTGTGGAAGACGAATTTGCATGAAAGGTACAAGATGTTTTGTGGGGGGTTGCTGCTGATCTATTGCCCTCGAAAGCAAGTTTGGGATAATTGAACTTTCGAGATTTGGAATTAGTAACAAGTGAATAAGTTCAAGGGATTTGGAATTAGTAAGCTTAGCAAAAAGACTAAGCGCTAGTTTTGTTAAATTTATCACCAAAAACATCATCATCATCGACATCAAAAGAGGAGGAATAAAGGAAATAACAACCCTACAAAATATATGGCATTGGATTCAAAATATTGGAGTAAAAGTTCCAAAACTAAAACAAGAATCAACCTAAGCATCCAATGACTTTTTTTTTTTGCCCATCGCTCACTATGTTCTCACAAATTTGCTAACCATCTCAAACTCTCTTTCTTCTTTTTTTTTTTTTTTTTAAGTTCCTCCCCTTATTACTCACTCAATAATGGATTGAATGACGCCGGCTCCGACCGTCTTTCCTCCTTCTCTGATGGCAAACCTCATTCCCTGCTCACAAGCCACAGGCACAATAAGCTCAACAACCATCTTCACCCTATCTCCGGGCATGACCATCTTAGACTCTTCATCCTTGTCGTTCATAATCGTGAGCACCTTCCCAGTGACATCTGTCGTCCTCATGTAGAACTGCGGCCTGTACCCTGCAAAGAACGGGGAATGCCGCCCGCCCTCCTCCTTCTTCAAAACATACACAATTGCTTCAAACTTGGTGTGAGGAGTAATAGTCCCTGGCTTGGCCAAAACCATTCCTCTCTGAATATCAACCTTCTGGACACCTCTCAACAACAACCCAACATTATCACCAGCCATTGCCTCATCCAGAATCTTCTGGAACATCTCAACCCCAGTAACAGTCGTGTTCCTAGTCTCCTTCAATCCAACAATGTCAACGGTGTCTCCGACCTTGATCGTCCCTCTCTCAACCCTCCCGGTCGCAACCGTCCCTCGACCGGTAATCGAAAAAACATCCTCAATGGCCAACAAAAAGGGCAAATCCGTTTGCCTTTGTGGGATAGGAATGTAGCTATCAACAGAGTCCATAAGCTCATAAATCTTATCAACCCATTCGTTCTCTCCTCTTTTAATGGCGGGATTCGCCATTAAAGCTTCGAGAGCCAATAAGGCGGAACCGGAAACAATGGGAACATCATCACCAGGGAATTCATAGGAAGAGAGAAGCTCACGAACCTCGAGCTCGACGAGCTGGAGAAGCTCCTCGTCGTCGACTTGGTCTTGCTTGTTGAGGAAAACCACCATGTTGGGAACACCCACTTGCTTGGCGAGGAGGATGTGCTCCTTGGTCTGAGGCATGGGGCCGTCGGCGCCGGAGACGACGAGGATGGCGCCGTCCATCTGGGCTGCGCCGGTGATCATGTTCTTGACGTAGTCGGCGTGGCCGGGGCAGTCGACGTGGGCGTAGTGGCGGCTCGCGGTCTCGTACTCGACGGTGGCGGTGTTGATAGTGATTCCACGGGCGCGCTCCTCCGGGGCGGCGTCGATCTCGTCGTACTTCTTGGGGGCGCTGCCGCCCATGGAGGCCAAGGCCATGGTGAGGGCGGCGGTTAGGGTGGTCTTACCGTGGTCCACGTGGCCGATGGTGCCGATGTTCACGTGGGGCTTCTTCCTCTCGAACTTCCCACGCGCCGCCTTAATGGTGAAGGAGTGGCGGCGGCGCGTGGGGGTTGAGGTTGTGGTGGTGGTGGTGGTAAGAGGTGTGAGGTTGATGAAGGAGGAGGAGAGGTGGGTGAGCTTAGAAGTTGTGCGTGTGGATAAGAAAGTGGCGGTGGTGGTTGAAATTGAGGATTGAATTTGAGGGTATGATAGCTTGGTGGAGGCTGAGGCTGTAGCTGTGGAAACTGCCATTGTTGAGAGTTTTAAGTTTAATTAGAGAAAGAAAGGTGGAAAATGGTGGGTTGGAGAGATTGGGTTTGGGATTGGGTTTGAGATAGGAGGAGAGGCTTGGGTTTGGTCGAGGAAGAGAGCAGGAAGGAGCGTGAGTTTTTGTGTTATCCTTTACAAGTGAAAAAAGGACCTCAAATTGAAGGGCTTCTCCATTCCATCCATTTCTCTGCCGCGGAGTTTTGGAGGCACTAGTTGGGTCCCAAGTGGGGGTATGGAGTTTCTGTGAAACGATATTTAAATGATGACACGTGTAAGATTTTGGGTGTTTTTCTATGGTCAGGACTGGAAGACTTAGGGTTTTGATGTGGAGGCAGCTTGGCCTTGAATTGTGAAAATACTAAAAGGGGATTTTGGGTTTTACCATTCCAAGATTGATCAGGGGTCATTTTCTTTTCAATTTATTTGAAAGATGGTGCAAAGTAACAGATGAAACAAGCATTTGAAAAAGGAAAAAATCTTGAGAGGTTTTCTGGCGTCGACGCTCAAAAATCTGTTTGTTTCCTGAAAATATTAAAAATCGGGTCTTATAAAACATATGTTTTTTAAAACAAAAAACAAAAAACAAAAAACAATAGAGAAAAATGTCAAACAGTTTTCCCCAAAACTTAAACGTTGTTATAGCAGCAGGATAAAACAAATAAAAATTGACTGGTAATTATTCGTGTAATAAACGAGGACCTTAAAATTAGAACACCAATTTTTATTGCCTACTATAAGAGACAAGCTAGATAAACTCCCTGAAGGTTCACAGTCAACTTCTTTTGTGGCTCATTGGAAATGAAATTGACTGATTTTGATTTGTACACTATAAACCACAACGCCAGTTTCTGTTAGCTCCACGTCTTTTATTCGGGTGCTCTAGTTATTCGGCAACATGATTTAAGTCGCCAAATCCACCACAGAAAATTAACTCACAAGAGTTACTTGTACGTGTAAACTACAAGGACTTAACAATGACTACCCGAATATCCAAAATGGCAATGTTACAATATCTCTAGTCCTCAAAGTAACGCTGACAGAAGTTCCATTCAGGAAGCTATTCAAAATCCGTAATAGATCCGACCATAAGATAGAACTATCTTTTTTTAAAGATGATTAAGTGGCTATTATTCTGTAGAGTTCCTCATGGAGCACACAAATGCCGCTCATTTTGGAACAAAGAGACTCACAAACAAACTGGTATAAACTGAAACAAAAGACAAAGAATTATCTGTACAATTATCTATAGACTCCCAAACTTTTCACGATTCGTGTGATACTGCATGAAGCGTTTGATCTGTATGCAGATAGGCATGGATGAACTGTACGTGTAGCAGGCAGCAGTTGAATTATCGGAATGATGTCTAGCGTCGGCAGTAAGATTGCTTGGGATCCTTCATTCCTTTGAGCTCAAATTCGACAGGAATGACTCTCCTCAAGAGCCATGACTTTGCTGAACAGTCTCCAAACAATATTTCCAGATACGTAATTGTAGGCTTTCAAGTAAACATGGTTGAAGCATCCCAGACGGGAATCATGGGACCATTCACAAACTAGGCACATACTTCTTGATGTTAGCGACGGGTCAATATCTTCGAGCCTGCTACAAGTATCATATCTTCAGCCCTTCAGAGATAGCCTTTTTCTATTTTCTTTTTCCTCCCTATGAAAGGTATAATTATCAATGTCGTCATGTACTTGAGTCAGAAGACCATAAAGCTTCCAATTCATAAAGAAGCATCACTTCACAAATTCATAATTTAGCAATGCATCTCGCTGAGCAGTGTGTAGTCAGGAATCTTCACCTGACACATTTCTGTAACCTTTTGACATTTTTCTGGAGAAAGTTCCTTCAGAAGATCTGATATTTCTGATTCATGCTTCCCCTTGAGATCATGTAGCTCCTTTTGCTGTTTAACCAATAGAGTCTCAAGTGTCTCAGCAATGATCTTAACATCTTGTTCAATATCCTCTAATGATTTACAGTTTCCTCTTCCATTATTAGCATCTTTCCTATCACTAGTTTGTGAATCAGCTAATTCATCCGTTTCCTTCTCTTCATCATCTTCAGTCATGCAACTCTCAGTCCAGGGCAAATTTGTCGGAGAAGACAAATTTGAAGGACCGTGTGTGACTGGCGAATTTCCGCCGACTCCCTTGGGTGAGTCAGACCAATACTTACGCCCTGAAGGCAATCTTTCCAAAGAAAGAGATTTCGAAGGGCTACAATCATTTGCCAAAGGGGAAGCATCATCGTTAATTTCAGAGGCACTATCAGTATCTTCATCAGAATTATCTCCAAAAAGGTATTCGGGTGTCCATTCTGGAAAATTTTCTCGAATTTCAGATTCAATCATGTCAGCAATTGTCGAAACATCTTGATCTGTCAGGTCCAACTCCTCAACCATTTCACTAGCAACTGAAATTGGTGTATCGGTCTCTGTATCAAATGGGAAGTGGATATTTCGAACATGACCTGGGTCCCCAAGAAGAAAAAGTTATTAACGTGGCCAGTAAAGAGACCTTAGCTGAAATTAAATCACCTGGGGAAAATAGGAAAATAACCTGAAGAGTCAGCTATTCGTAGTTTCAGAAATATTTTGTTGACATCTTTCCTTTCACCTTCTACTGTGATGTCTCTGCTTCCCTCAGCAGAAGAGTCCTGTGTTCCACCAACAACCTGATCATGACTGCCTTCTGCCTTTGACTTGTCAGAATCCCTACCTAAGTTATGACTTCTATGGTGAACAGAACGAGATATATTTTCATCTTCATCCGATCGGAGAAATGGATCCATTAAAAGTTCCTTGGCAGGCAACCTATTGGAGACTTTTGCAATACACTTTTCTATAAACAATTTAACTTCGGGATCAGCCACTTTTGCCAATGACGCTGGCTTTATTCCCTAGACAAGAGATAAACAAGTTTAAGGGCAACAAAAAAGAAGACAAAAAATCTAATGCAAAGTTGGAGATGATTGCAGCAATTGATATTTAATGAGAAATAGCAAGGAAATTTGGACCAGGAAAAACACAAACCAATAAAAGGAAACTGTGTTGCAGATATTGGGAGATCCCCAGCACAGTAAAACTTTTCAAAATTTTTCACTCAATTTTTTCTTTTTTCCCCAGAATTCAAAAATCAATGTATTTTAAAAAATCATGTAAAGAAGTTCCACTCCTTACCAAGAAGAAGAGTTTTGTCTTGCTATGTATGAAATAAAAGATACTTAAAAAAAAAAAAAAGAAAAAAAATTAACAATTAAGATTTTAACGAGAAAAGGGAAAAACTGCATGGTAAATCAGTTATCAGATGTGCAACATGTGAAGTCCTTACTGATGTCACTTTCTTAAATATTTGAGCGGCATTGGCACATTCAACGTATGGATACTCAAGCGTGACCAACTCCAGCAAACACATGCCAAAAGCATATATGTCTACAAGCTCATTGTATTCCTCTTCATAAAGCTCAGGTGCCATGAACTCTGGAGTACCTACATTACAATGATCACCATGCTTTCAATCCAATAACCCCAGGCCACAAAATAAAATAATGCCCAAGACTGCTTGGTCTAGTGGCACAGGCGATTTGGGTGGGGTGGGATGAGGCTTTGGGGAGAGGTCACGGTTCAATTCTGCCTTGTTCACAGAAATAATGGTTTGCACTTTTTAAAAAAATGATAATAATAGCTAAATTAGATCAAAGCAACGCTTACCAATAACACTGTGAGCAGAACGAGCCTGGCGAAGTATGGCAGCCAGTCCTAAGTCACCAATCTTCACCTCACCTTGATTTCCATTTACAAAAATGTTGTCACACTTAAGATCTCTATGGATGACAGGCGGGTCGTGACTATGAAGATATGATAGCCCTTCTAAAATCTGTCTAGACCATCTCTTCAGTGCCCTTAAATCAACATTCTTATGTTTTGTCCGGTATCTAAGTAACAACCACTCTTACATGATTAATAAGCAATGCCAATTACTCTAAAGAATACTAAAATAAATAAATTTGAGAACTCACTGCCGTAATGTTCCGGAGGTGAAAATCTCCGTGATAATGTTGATATTCTCGTTCTTGGTATCGACCCAAGAATTGTAAAACTTTATGATGTTCTTATGCTTCAAAGTCTTGAGCAGATGAACTTCAGAGTAAACGCGTTCTAAATCTTCCGAGTGGCGCAATAGATCCGCCAGCTTAACCTGATTCCAAGCTACTTCAATGCCTTCCAATTTGTCAAATGCCCGGTATCTTAATTCCCACATTTCGATCAAAGAAACACACTTCTCCAAAAAAATTGGGCTTAAACTACATGATTCGCGTGCAAAGTTTCTTTACAATTCAATAATTTGTATATATAATATTTTTCTTCGTATTAACAATTCACCAACAACATAACAAAAACAAAAAAGGATACACTTTTTTGAAAGCGCCCCTTCCTAAAACCTCCTTGTACTGCTAAAGGAAAAACGATAATTCAACCAGAAAACCAACATAAATAAACCCAAAATTAAAATTTCGCGAAAACAAACAAAGGAAATAAAAATTTTACCAGTCAAACACCATAGAAGATTGAAGCAACCATAAAATTAGAGAAATCGTTGAATGTCTAATTGAGCTCATTAAGCCAATAATTGAATTGAAACAAAATCATACTGACCCGACCGTAGCGACCAGTGGGATCAACCTCAACGAACTCGGCATCGGAGTCGTCCGGTTCTTGCTCGGACGACGAATCCAACGGCATTCTCGCTCTTCTGAAATTGCCAAAAAATTGGAAAAGAAAGCCTAAATTCGTCCTAAAATGAATTCCTTGCGTTGTACGTTCCAGAAGAGAATCAGAAGCAGTACCAGAGTATTCTCAGATCAAAGCAATATAATATATAGCTGTAGGGAAAGTGGAGGACAAAACCAAAAGGGGAGAGAGAAGAGAGATGAAAAGGAACCGACGAAGAAGCTCATTGTGGCGCGGAGGAGAGAGAGAGAGAGAGAGGTGGAAATGTGTTCGACGGCGAATCGATTGAAAATGGTGAGTTGTGGCTCGAAATGTCAAACAGCGGGATCATGGTGGCCAACAGGGTGCTCAGTAATGGGCCCTACCAATTCCACTGTCCATGGGATGACGTGGTTAGATCTGGTTGTGAAAACAACTTTTGAAGATCTAAGGATACTTCTTTAGGATCTAATTAGTAGTGTTTTGGGCAAACCGATTCCAACTACATATTTTGGTTTATAATGAGGTGTTTGGAGGGTGGTGGGAACTACTTTTACTGTAGCATATGAAAGCTTTATACTGTAGTAAATTTTTTTATTGTTATTGTAGCATATGAGAGCTTTACACTATTTATAACTGAGTTTGTGATGGAAACCGTGGTGGAAACCACGGAGCCAAACAGGGGGTAAATTGTTGTATGTAAAAATTTTATATTGCATTAATTTTTTACTTATTATTATTGAGAGTTTTATACTATAGTTGGTTGGTGTTTGAACCGATTTACTAAACAACCTTTTAAACTTGCTGAGAGATTGCTATCCTTATTGAGCCAAAATTGACGGATAGGTATTTTTATCTACTAGTTATTTTGTTGGATTAAATTTTCAACTATTTAGGAGTATGTTTGGTAATTAAGTTTCAACTGTTAAAGTGTAAAACTATTACATATTATAGTGTAAAGCAAAAGTATGCTGTAATGAAAAGTTCTTACATATTACAATATTTTAGTTTTAACTTTTTAGTTCTAATTACGTTATCAAACACATTGTAGTCTATGAATAGAAAAATCTAAACAATCATAAATTAGATTGTTTTATACTTTTAACATGAACAATTGTAGATTTCATAGTTGAAAAAGATGTAACAATTAAAATGATAGTATTTATTGATAAGGTAAATGTGTGTATAGTATGATAAGAGCTTGTAGGATGGCAAAAGAAAACAAAGGTAAGGAAAGAAATCATTTGGTGCTACTCCTGAACATGCTAACTTCGTGCTCTTCAAGTTCTTGTTTTTGGTTGTAATTGTTAAGTTGCTGTCGTTTTTATGCTTACTATTGCTTGTCGGTTGTTGTCGTTTTTTGGCTTCTTCCTGCCATTTTTTAATTGGTAGGCGCTTTCGGATGTTGTATTGGTAGGATGAAAATATTGATAAAAATTATTAAGAGAAAATATTAATATTAATAAAAATTTTAGAAAAAAAAGTGAGAATTATAGATGTTGTTTTGAATTTTAATATTATTTTTTATATTTTAGGATACAATAAACTTTGAAAAATATATAAATAAACAAGTATGACGTAAAAACTATATAAATTACTAAGATAGAATGTCTTGTAAACAATAAATATAATAGAAATAATAAATATAATAGAAATTTTACCGTGATTTTGGTGATTTTGATAAATATGTTAATATACAAAGTTTACAAACATACTATAAAAATCTATGATATAGTTACCAACAACCTGTGGGATTGGGTGGTAAAGAGCTCATTCTCCCTTAAGCAATGTCTTGAGTTCGAGTATTGTGTATGGAGAAACAAGTGTTGGGAGAGCTTCCCCATATGGGTCCGATCCGGCTCGAATCTGGATTAGTAGGGTTTACTCCCGCTAGAGTTGAGGGACCCTTTCTGTGGGTTCGTGCCTCTATGTGGTGGGTCCGGACACCGGATGATTTTCACAAAAAAAAAAAATCTATGATATAGTTAATTAAATGAATAAACCAAAAAAAATCAACAATTAGTTTTTACAATTCAAAAGTTTTAATATTTTCCAATATTTCTTTAATATTCTTCAAAATTTTGAAAAAATAAATCATAGTACAACCTCACTAAAATCAATTTTTTAACAAATATTTCCCATATTTATGGAAATCTTTATTAAAATTTTGTCATGAAGTTTTCATTGAAATTTTGAAAATAGTGAAGATATTTTTATCGATGGCAATTGGTTAGCTTATTACCTTTTTTCTTTTTTTTTTTCTATTTTACGTTTCATATTTTTTATTTTTTTTTCAAATTACCATCATTTTTCCTTTTGTTGCTTTTTTTTCCCTAAATGTATATCGTACTTTCTTATTATGTTATTAACATGACATCCAAAAATTTCTAATATATTATATATACAATAATTAATGATTATGTAAAGTATTTTATGCACCAATTTTGTGAGCTAAATTTTATGTTCAAAAAATTGTTAAGAATTTAAGGTGTAATTTTATGTCATAAGGATTATTGTTTAAACCCAATTTTTATGACAAATTTAATAAAAGTAAATATGAAATTTACAAGATCAAATATCATGTCATAGTCTTAAGCAAAGCATGAATTATAAGAAAAAATATGATATAAAATAATATTGTATGAGATTATATAGAAAATACTATATCGAAAATATAAAAATTAAGTAGTACAGAAATTAAGCAGTATTAGAATAATGCAACATTAGGAGTATACTACATAAAGGTAAGCAGTGTAGAAATTATGCTATGAAAATTATACTATGTGGGTGATATGAAGGTGTGAAATGTTGTACAAGCTTGTAACAGTATAGAAAACTATACTGGTAGTATAAAAAATATACTGGCAATAGAAAAAAAATACAATATAGTATAAATTTGGACAGTTTAAAAAGTAAAGTAGATCCCATTGCTAAGACCCCAAAGGAAGAAAAATTGGCCACTTCTCGCCCACTTAGATCCGGTTTTGGGCCATGTTTTTGGAGCAATTTTTTTTTTCATTTTAGCCCCTATGATGAGTTTTAAGTGGCTAAAGACAATGGAAAAAAAGAATTAGTTTGTCTCCATGTTTTGCTCCATGAAGAACACAAAAAAAACCCATTTCCTCCCATGTAAAACTGACCATCTCTCTCCTACACTCTTTTAAATATTTTACTAAAAATAACCTCAAATCAATCCAAGAAGCAAGAATAAGTGTTCTTGAGGAGGTTTAAGGGGTTTTCAAGGTAAAACTCAAATTTTCCCTATTGTGTTTTATTTTTATTCAATTTTTAAGTTAGATTTTTATGGTATGTTATGGATTTGATGTCAATGATTTTGAGAAGTTTTCAAAAGCGAAAAAGGGAGGGTGGACATCTTCGAATGTTTAGGTTAAGTTTTAGTTCTTGAAACTAAGTTAAAATTTTTGTTTTAGTATGCATCCTAAGTGTTTGTTATAAATTATAGATTATAGCATGTAATATAAACACTATGGTATAATTAGATTATGTGCTATATAGATGGTTATGTAGTTGGTTAGTTGAAAATTAGGGTTTCATGTTAAGAGAGAAAGTTTGATAAACTTTGTCAAAATACAAAGTTTAAACTATTTTCAAAAAATTGAGTTTCTGATGAACTTAGAGGTAAATTATTTTTAGGCAAAACACAAGATTTAATAGAAATATCGAGACGGACAATTTTTGTGAAGAAAGTTTTTTTGAATTTTGATCAAAGTATGTTGGAAAGCATGAATTTCGGTTCTACTCATACTAAAATGGGCCAAAATGCTATAAAGATGAATGATTTGAAGAAAAGTTAAAACACGAAAATTATAGACCTTACTTAAATTACTGACATTTACAAGTAGTTTGTGAAAATTCTACACAAATTTAAAGTTATAAAATTTACAATATTTATTCATAAAATTTCAAAATGATAAAATGAGGAAAATGTTTTGAAATTGTTTGAGTTTGTCCAAAGAGCTTTTATAAGTTTTGATCCTTGTAAAAAATAGATGTTTTGGTATAAGACAGCAAAAATGTCAACATCTTGTCGTTCAGGTGAAAAATATAAAATTGTGTAAAATTGGATTTTTTTCCTAAAAACTAGTGTTCTATACTACTATAAGCGAGTGCATAATCATAGAATTTAAAGTCCAAAGGAATTTGAAAATTTTTAAGAAAAAACACACTAAGGATAAATTTGTCAAGATTTTCATATTATGAGTAAAAACCGTAAAGTTTTGTTAAAATAACTTTTTCACAAAAAAGAAACCAATGTCTTGTTTTTTATAATGTTACAGGTAGTAAGGAAATTTAGGTCTTGATTTACATGGGTTTTGAATATTTTCTAATACTTATCAAGGGGAAAATAATCATTTTTGTGAAAAGGCTTAAACAAACCCCGAAATGTTTGATTTAGGAAAACACCCCTTCACAAGAACTTTTTAGTAACTCGTAAATGTTGGGATGGTAAAGTTAAAACAAAAAATTGAGCTATATAAAGTTTGAGTTACGAGACTTATGAAAAACCCATTAAGGGTAAAATCATCATTTTGTTTTAAAACTGCTAAAACGGACCTTGAACCTCTAAATTAACAAAATGCCCTTAGACATAAAATATTCTGTATCACGATAAGTAACGAAATCATCAAGTAAGATGTAAAATTTGACTAAGTAACATTCAAATTAAGTAATGGAGAAATAAACCAATGGTTACAAGACGTAAGAATTAAGAATGAACATTTAATGTTTAAGTTCTATTATCAATCAAATAAGTCGATAATTAGAAAGTTAGCTAATAGTCTAGTGTCGTTTGAATATGACATAAAGCCAACTAATAAAAGGAAAAAGAATAAAGTGGGAATATTAAAGCTATATCCATGTAAGTCTCAAATCTTACTTATGGCATGAATAAATAAATTTCAAATGTTTTATAAATGTTTGAAATATATTGCATTCATTATGCTTAATATTTTAAATCCCAAGTCATAATTTGCAATTGTTATGTTTGTTGATTCAAATATTAAGTTATGCCATTTAGCATGTTCATTAAGATTATAATATCGGTAATTTAATCCTTAAGATAAGATAAGAAAGTGTCATACCAGCCTCCTGACCTAATAGGAGGATCAAGTAATAAGTATGTTACGGCGTCAGTGTTTGGTGGTCAAGCGCTTTTAGTACGTACACTTGGATTCATAATTTAACTAAGTTAAGAATGATGATAAGAAGTTCATAAATAAACACAAATGGAATCACATATCAAGATATTTCTTACATTCCTATTTAAAAATGTTTTTTATGAGAAATATTTCATAAAAGATTTTTTACGAGGAAAAATTTTATGAAAAAGGCTTTATGAAGAACATTTTTATATTTTGTGAGTTTTGTTTGAACTTACTGAGCAAAAGCTCATACAAGTACTTTCATGTTGTTTATAGTTCTATAGGTGACTAGTATGACAAGTTGAAGAGTTTAGTGTTGCGGAAAGATAGATGCGATAGTTGGGCTACATATGCCACTACAAAAAGTTTTCGCTGTTTTAAGAAAATTTTTTTTCTATTTTGAAAAGTTGTTTTAAAAGGTTTTATGGAAGTAAATGTCTTCTTGATGAATATTATGAAAAGATGTCAATGTTTACAAAGAAAAGTTTTGTATTATATTTCAATTTATGTTGCAATAAAAGTCGCAACAGTTATAAGTATGTTTTAAAGAAAGAAATTTACTCAGTATTTTTATTACTAGTAAGTAAAATTAATATTAAGAGATTATGTATGAACAAGTAAAGTAATGGCTCGAAAAGACAAGTTGTTATAATTAAATTCATTGTTGTCTCGTGGTTGCAAGCATAGCCTCACGGACGGAGCTACTCACAGACAAAGGCTGGCAACATCTCCCTTGAACTTTTGTTTTCTTTTAAATTTGTATAAGAAATTTAATAAAACTAGTTTTTTACCTCTTCTAAACTTGTATTTCACCAGCTGAAATTTTATTTCACCTTGTTTAAAATTCTTTATCTCTTTATTTGTCCAACCTCTATCCCTTCTTACTAATTTTTTGGCTCTATTTTTGTATAGTCTAATAGTAAAACCACACCAGGCTCTATCACAAGATAAAGAGTTGGAGTCCCTTTTATCGCCAAGTTTGAAACAAAAGATTCATTGTTGTCTTTAGTCATTTCGCTTTTATTGTCGTTTTTATTTTTAGGCGGTTGTTGTTTGTTGCAATTTTCTTACGTCTTACTTTTGAATGTGATGTTATGGATTTTTATTATTAACCATGTTATATTCCTGTATGCCTCTTCCTTTTTGTCGCTGTACTTTGTTTGTTGTCATTTCTTTTGTTGTCGTTTCATTAACTGCTGTTTCAATTTTTGTCGCTTTATATTGTTAATGTCGTTCCTTTCGCCGTTGTCCTTTTTGAAGTTGCCGTCGTTTTCTTTTTCATCTTTTCCTTCTTGGTTCTCTATTATCTATTGTCGTTGGATTTTTCATGTCGTTTCTTGTTGTTGCCTTTTTTCGTCCACAGAGGTCGTTTTTCTTTTGTTGTCGTTTTTGGTTATTGTCGTTTAAACTTCTCATGTCATTTGTTGTTGCTGTTGTTTTTTTTTTCTTTTTTTTTTTTTAACTTAAAGGTGAGAGGATTCGAGCTCTTTACTTTGAGATTGAGTACTGCTAAGCCGTATTTACAACCACGTCATTTTTCATCGTTAACGTCCCTTTTTTGCTTGTTTGAATATTTGTTGTTTTCCTTCTCCCTATCGTCATTTCTTCTAAAAACAAGTTATTGTCGTTTTTCTAGGTTGGAGTTTGTTTTTGGATTCCTGTCGTTTTAATTGTTATCAGTCACGCTGTTGTTGTTTATATCATTTTTTTTAATCTCTTTTGCATTTCCTCTTCACGTCGTCGATTATTATTACAGCATTTAAACCCCAACCACCACCCCCCCCACCACACACACAAAGAACATTCTTGTTTTAGTAGTTTAAAAAAATAGTTGTCGTTGCCTCTTGTTTCTTGTTTTAGTTGTTTAAAAAAATAGTTGTCGTTGCCTCTTGTTTTTTTTTTCGTCGAGAATAATAATGACAAAATTCTTGCTTTCTCATATTTATGTCGTAAAAATGACATCGATGTTTTCTAGGAAGTCGTCGCTGAAATGGCACACGAATTTCCCGCTGACCTTCACAGCACTGGTATATGCGCAAATTAGGTGGTATATCACCTTTTTACTCTTATTATACTTATTTTTTTGTTTCTTTAATTTGTATTACCTCTTATAGCTAAAAAAAACCACAATACCATTAAATAGTACTTATTTGTCTAATCTTAACATAAAATACTTATAATCAATTATGTCTATATAATCTTTAAAAGCATTATGTTTTTAATTTTCTCCTACAAGTGATAAGATTAAAAAATAATGCTACAAAAGTGTTATTTTTCAAACTGACCTGGATCTGCAAACTATTTGGATTCTCAAAATGGGTTGTAGCGCTATTTTTTGGGAAATTGCACCAAATAACAATTTTAATTTTAATGTAAACAAATAGCACATTTTTAAAAAATTTGAGTACATAGTATTTTTACAATCATGTGTTCTTTTTAAACATTTAAATTTTCAATTTTCCCTCCCCCTTTTTTTTCTTCCCTTTTTTCATTTTTGTTTTTCGTTATCCTATTGATTAGGGCCGGCAATTTTAGACACACACGATGACATGAAATGAAAACGACATTAGATAAACGGGTTTGGACCGCACGTTTATTAATTATTCCATAAATAGGTTGGCACGAATAACACGAAAATAAACAGGCTGGATTCGTGCTAACACATTAAATACGTCTTAACAACGGTCCGTAAACGTGTTGACGCGGTATGATATTACTCGTCAATTTATAACACATTTAAACTTAAAAATAAAAATATTTGAAACATTTATAGTAGGTTAGTATTAATTAGATATTGTGTTTTTGTTAATTTTCTTTATTGGCTTTTTGAAAAAAAAAATTAATTTTTTATTTTTTTTTTAAATTTTTAGTTAATTGGGTCATAAACGTGTCATATGCATGTTGTTTTCGTATCAATCCGTCACGGCATGTTTAATAATCTTATTAATCATGTCATACCAAGTTACGCGTGCCATAGGCGTGTTGTGCTCGTGTTTGCGTTTTTGGCACGTTTATTAATCATGCCATGTTTGTGTTTGGGCTAAACATGTCGTGCTGTAAACGTGTCTACACGAACACGGCACGAACATGATTATTGCCACTTCTACTATTGATGCTTCACGTTTTTGTTTACATCATTCTATACAAAAATAAATTTTATTTTATCTAAATGGGCTATTTTTAAACATTGTTATATTTTGATCTATTTATTTTTATTACTAAATAATGTGGTCTAATTCCCTTCTTCTCTCTTATTTTTTTTAGGCTAAAGTATTATTTGCAATTTTTGGAATTGATTTTTTTTTTGGCTAGAAATTTTAAAATTGAATTATTTACAAGAACTTATTCCCCATCCCCAATAAAAAATAAAAAAACGGAGAAACATATAAATGTATAGGTAATTTACCTAGAGATATTACCTCCTAGCAAAGTTCTGGAGATTACATAATAAAATGATATTTAAAAACATTTCAAAAAAGTGAATTAAAAAACTTTTAAAAAATAAGCCTGCTAATAATTTTTTAGATTTTTATTTTAAACCGTGAATTATATATTTTTTATTTTAATGCGAGTTTTATCAATGCAAATTACTTTACAAAAGGGCAATAGTACTAAAAGATGTATCATACTGTAAAAGTTTCAATTGAAACCATGTAAAGAATATATTAACCTTCTTATACATTTCCTACTATAAGTGAGTTTAATCCTTTTGTTCGCATCCACTTAAAAAAAAAAAAAAAAAGAAAGCAAAGAAAATGAAGTTAAATTAAAAGTGTCGTTTTTAAGCCGAGGGATGTGGAAAGGAGCTGAATATTAGGTTTTTCTTTTTTTTTTTTGTTACCGAAATTTTTTTTCCTTTTATGAGAAAAAAAAGGATCACTTATGCCATTGTCTCTCTATCTTTTTGGTCACTTTGAAAGTCCTGAGACCTTTAAATGAAACGAAAAAAGACCTGATTCAATTGCACTCAAAAAATACACCTAGTTTTTTTCTTTGCTCACCACATCTAAAGCCACACAACATATTAGTCGTACGGAAGCCCTAAAGTGGGGTTGTGGAAAGGAGCTAATATTAGTTATTAGCCCGTCAAGTTTTCAAACCTACCTTTCAAAAGGTTGATGAGAGAACATGATAGGCTTCTTACGCATACGAGTAAATGTACTACTCCTTGGTAAATCATCGTGGTACCCTAAAAAAAAAGTCACCAAGCAAAGAAAATTTTTAAAAATCTTGACTTGCATTTTTAGTACCATAACGATCACACTGAAAAATCTCTGATCTTCAAGTAAATGTTTAAGCAAACCGACAATGAAAGGTGTTGGGTTTATCTATTTAAAATGTATCTTTTTTTAAAGAAAAAGAAAACGTTGCAGTAGAGGCGATTGGATTTGCCCTCACTTTGATATGCAATCATGGAAGTTTGGGGGCCTCCTTCCAGCTCACCCACCAACCGACAAGATGCAATATGGGAAAAAAAAAAATAAAACATGCAGTTGACTAATGATCAAAATATTAGATTATTAGCTTTCTATGGTTGCGAACATAGTTTCAAATTCCACTTTCTTTTGAGGCAAAAAATGTTGTGTAGACTGTAGTCCACAATATAAAATAGTGCACCTTCTGTCTTTTCTATATAAGCAGATTGATACGCATATATACGCATATATATATATATTATATATATAGCTGTATGCAACTCTTTCTACTCCAAGAAGCTAGAAGCACTCACAAAGTTTTTTTAATTTGTTGATCATTTCCCTTTCATGGCCAATAATATATATATATATGTATATATATATCTGTATGCAACTCTTTCTACTCCAAGAAGCAAGAAGCACTCACAAAGTTTTGTTAATTTGTTGATCATTTCCCTTTCATGTTCAATCAGAATTAGCCATATGCATGCAGAAAATTAGGTCAATTCAATAATAAATTCATTACCAAAAAAAAAGAAAGAGGGTGTTTCACATTGTTTGATTCGACCAAAACTTTTGGTTATCACAGTGTAAAACTCCCATATGTTATAATATCAAGAAAAAGTAAGTTATAATATAAAATCTTCATATGCTACTGTATTTTTAAATAATTAGTCTAAACCAATGCTCTCAAACACCTTTTTTATGTGATAGAGTACCTACCAATAAAGTACAATTCTATTATCGTCGAGATTTAATCAACTTTTGTTCTATTATCATATATATTTTTTAATCTAAAGAGGGTTCAAAAAGGTGCCCTATAAGTGAGGTATTGTCATTTTTATTCTTTGTGTTTTGAGATTATAAAGAAATCAATTTATATATTTTGGATTATATCAAATTTATATCTTCGCATTTCAAATTCGTATCAAACCATTACTTTTTTTCTTTTTCTTTGTGGTAAAAGTTTTATTTTGATGGTAAAAAAGGCCTAAAAACCTTTCATATTTTTCACGAAAAAATATTGTTCACATTTTTTTAATTTTGGTTTTTATTCTTTTAATTATTTTTTTAAAGGGCATTAAGTCTTTTTTGTGATTAAAATTGGCCATAGATCAAGAAAAGGGTAAGAATCACCTCTGGTGGCAGTGATATGGTGATAAATGAGGGGCTATATGAGGACTTTTCTTCTACCAGGTCTTGAGTTCGAGTGTTGCCGAGTGTAGAAAGTCTACTTTATTTTTCTCACGATACAGAAATAAAAAAAGTCCCTTTTTCAAACCCCAACACAAATTTCTTCTCAAATTAAATATCTTTTTAAGATCATGACTTGGAAGGAAAGGGAATAAATACTATTTTCCGTCCTAGAGACGACCCTTTGAAATGGCCTACAAAAAACCTTAGATTTAGCACATGATCCTTTGAGCAGAAGTATATAAGACCCAGCAAAGAAAGCAGCTCAAATCAAATGTGACAGCTCAACAAGTAAAGGTTTCGGACAAAAAGCCCATGGATGCTGTCGGATTAATTAAAAAAAAAGGATTTGAAACAAATGAAAAGTTGCTTTACAGCTTAAGAGACAGGTCCAAAGTGATGGGCAAGTTCCAGCGACCAGAGCAGTTATTTACAATAAGAGAACATGGCCATATAAGAGTTCACACCTCAAAAGAAAGATATGCTGCTGAAATTTCCATCAACACTAGGGCAACTTTAGGTCTTGTGTTACGGTCTTCAAAACTATAATTGTGCACTCTCACCCCCCTAAATGATAATGAAGGTATAAGAATAGAGAGTGGCGTAGTCGAACTATTTCCCAAAGGTAGAATAAAATGAATTGGCCCTATATACATATCGTACGGACATTATGGTGGGACTTAATTGAATGAAAACTATATCAGTGAGAAAAAGCAAACTTACCATCCCACCAAATAATACTTGTTTGACCAAATTACGTCCAACACTAAATTAACGTCCTTAAATAAAAGATTAGGAATAAACAAGGCGAATTAATCAAGAATATTAAACAAAATTTAAAGAATAAAAAGAAATCTTTAGAACGATAAATGAATATAAACTTGAGTCCAATGTAATTGTCTTTTTTTACTCTAAGCATTTGATGCCTTTGCCCGATGACTGTTACTAATCTTATCTGATCCTAAGGCATTGGCTCGGGTTGCCTTTGGCCGCATGTGCTTGGGAAGCCTTTGGCCTGAGTATGGCTCGAGTGTGATCCTATATAGATTACTTTTTATGTTCACAAGTTGCTCCTTCAACAATGCTACAATAATATAGCACGTCATTGTATTGCGCTTTGAATCGTTAGATTCTACACCTAATTTTCAATATGGAGAATAAAAAAAAATGTGAAAAAAATGATAATAAGAAAGCAATCTATCCCAATTCTTTTCAAGTAACACCCTTTTATTTGATCCCCACTAGCTATATGGTTTTGCAAAGATGCTTCATCGAGTGCCTTCATTAGTGAAGTTTGGTCACTCATTTCTTCTTGTCAAAGACCTTTTTTCTTTCTTTATGCAACGCAGGTCCATGCCATGCAAATAATACACTCGTTTAGAACAACTTACAGCAAATGAGAACAAGTTGTCGCAACTGAGGAAATGATAACTATTCTCTGTCTTAATTAGCTATAGAATGATATATAGGGAAGCTATGAGAATGCTGTGAACATGTTTTTGAGCAAAATAAAACATAATTGTCATCAGAAGTGATTCGAAAGAGTGATTACAGGCATAACTTAACGATAATTTCACAATCGATGAATGATAATATAGTTTATTTTTTATCATCTCGTCTACGTATATACATAATTTGGTAGGAGTATCAAAAAAAAAAAGTTTAAGTTTTTTCTCAACAAAAAAAAAAAAAAACCCACACAAATGAATATAAGATGGCAACATTACTGTATATCTTTGTACAAGAGCTCATAAGTGCACTTTTTCGTTGCAATGCACAATAAAACCAAGTTCTATATATGGTATTTCTCTGCATCTATTTTTTTTTTACCCTATTTTCTTTTCCAAGAAAATGCTAGTGTCGACAGATGGAAATGAAATAAAGGGACACAGAAATTAATAGTCATTTTTATGGCAATGCCAGCTAAGAGAATTTCTGAAGCATACTCAATGTCCACCAATTCAAACAATTGCCTAATATATATATATATATATATATATATATGTGTGTGTGTGTGTGTGTACAGTTTTTTGGACTAATAAATTGAGGAAACTATATAAAAGTTTGGGATTAAAATTTTTTGTCTAATTTTTAACGTTTTAAATAGTGTCTAATTAATCATATTATAATAGTTATTGAATGAAAAGTATGTAAAAGTTAATTAGACGTTATTTTAAATTTTTTATATGATCTATCATAATATGATTAATTAGACACCATTTAATACATCAAAATTAAGCAGACAAATACTAAAATAACTTTCTTTCTTGGGTAGAATAATGCACCGGTTTTGAATGTAGTGCAAATTATAGCCAGTTCGCACTGTTTTCTACCCATTACTGGTCTGGATTCCATCTATTTTAAGTGGGTGTTTGAAAAGACGGTGGGAACCAGTGGTGAGAACCACTTTTACTGTAGCATGTGAAAGTTTACACTGTAGCAATTTTTTTTATTGTTACTATAACATGTGAAAATTTTTTACTATTTATAACTGAGTGTGTGGTGAGAATTGAATGGTTTCCACGATTCCCAAACACCCTCTAAAATGAAAGAGAAAACAAGGTTGAGTCTTCCTCGTACATAATGGATATATATTTTTTAATTTGTTTTGCTTCTTTTCTTTTTTCTTTTTAATAATAAACTTTGTTATTATTGTTGTTGTCATTTTTGCTGATAGGACATGCTGGATGATGATGCAAGGTAGAGTGTGTTTGTTTCAAGAATCCAATGACTTAGAATCTAGTTAAGTGGAGCAAATGTTTGGAGGCAAAAAAACTCAAACTCAATTTTAAACATTGAATTTAAAAAGTAGGGTGAATTAGGATTCAATATTCTCTGATTTTAATATATTTAAACTCAAATTTAGAACACTTTTTTTACAAAAGTGTTTGTATTTAGACATAATTTTAGATTTTATTATTTTTTTAGATCTAAAATCTATTAACATCTAAACATTAATTTAGATTACAATTTCAAACTATACTTTAAAAACTCTTATTTCAAACAAAAAAAAATTTTAAACCATTATATTTTGAACCTATGAACCAATGGAGATCACGCAAATGCCTATCCTCAAGGGCCATCGAATAAACAACACAAAAGGTTTTTCACTATTTCTGCTACCGCTCAATTTGCCAAACTCTTTTATCAGCAGGGTGGATTTATTTATTTATTTATCGTTTGTCATCATTTTTCATTGTTTGCCGTTCGGGTCGTTGATTTGTCGTTCGTCCGTTTATTGCCTCCATTTTTTTTTTTAAGTTTTTTCTCCTGCTCCTTTTTTTGGTCACGTCCCTGTTTGTTTTTGTTTCAAAAACTTTTGAAAATGTTTTCGTATATTTTTTAAGACAAAAATTTTAAAATACTCTCAACATAATTTTTAAATTTTTTTTTTTTTAAAATAAAAACATTTTCACATATTTTAAAAACAATATCAAACGATCCTGTCATTTTTTGCTCTCGTTCTTTATAGCTTGTTGTCATTTATCGGCTTATTGTCGTTGTTTTCTTTTCTTTTCTGATCTTCGTCTCTATAGTTATAGTTCTCGTTTATTGGTTGTGTCGCTTCTACATTCGTTGTTTTTAATGCGTGTCGTTTTTACTATTGTTATTAGTAAAGTTGTTGTTGTTCCTTTCAATTTATTTGCTGTTGTTAATTTTCTTTCCTTTATTATCCAGTTTTTGTCATTTCCAAATTTTGTCGTTTTTTAGAGTTCATATTGTCTTTGCGTGGTCATTGTTGCCGAATGCTGTGTGCGTTGTTTTGGCTAATGTTTTTCTTAGGAAACTAAGAATTTTCAGTTCTTTTTGTCTTTTTCCCTCCCTTTTTTAGAGTACTTTGTCGTTTTTCCTTTATAGTGTGAAGCCGGTTTTTTTGTTGTCTTCTTTATAATTTTCGTCGTTTTGGATTTTTTGTTGGTTTTAAGTTTTGCGTCGTTTTGTTATTACAGTCCTTCAAGTGACAGCTTTTTTCATGGAAAAAAGGCCCATGAAAGGGCATGTGACTGGCCTAACCAGGTGTCCTTCAAAAGGTTAACACTAAGACCGAGGGAAGCCTCCTGGGCTTTCAAAGTGGGTCCTGTTCTTAAATTATTAATACATTCTTTTAACAGATTGGGGTTTGTGATTCTAGCCACAAACAACACAAAGTTTTTATATATTACAATTTTAATAACAAATAATGTAAAATTTTTTATGTTACAGTGTTAAATAAAAATTTATTATAATATAAAACTCTCTCATCTTATAATGTATGGTTGAAACTTTTAGAGTGTTTAACAAGTGGGTTGGAATTGAGAGTTAGAGATGAAAGTAGTATAGCATGCGAGAACTTTATACTGTAGCATACAAGAGTTTTATACTATTTGAGTTAAAATTAATGAGTTAAAATTAAGTTTACAAAACACCCTAAAATATTCAAACTCTTCTCTCAAACACCATAATTATATATGATATATGTTGCATGTAAGCATATATGAATTTATATTAAGAAAAACATGACAAGTATTTAGTGATGCATATATTAAGTTGCATTTGTTTCTTCAGTCCAGGTAAGAATAAAGATAATATAATCTTCTTCTTTTCTTTGTCTTTTTTTGTGAATGAATTGTTAGAATATCGAATATATAATTGTATTTGCCAAATTTTAAGAAACAAATCATGTGTATTCTCTGTGTTTGATGATATTTCTTTTTTCATTTAAACTACTTTTGGATCTTTGTTTATCTTGTTTATATCTTCCCTAAATAGACAAGAGTTTCACGAGATTTAAGAATTTTTTGCCAAAATAGTTTTCTATTTTTTGTATGTGTTACATGTACGTATTATATATTATGCCATACGATTTATTGTACATTTGTCCAGCTTGTTAAGCAGAGCCACCACTGTCCATTTACTAAAACAGCTAATTAGAAATTGGAATAATTGGTATAGGGCCAACATCATCATGCACAGAACTTGGTTGTGCGCATCTGCACACACATATAAAATACATGGAATTGTTTTTCATAAGTACTTGTTTTTAATGGTTATATTTTTATTGACTGCATTTCTAATAAGAGTATATTTTGACAACTATTGATAATATGACTTGATAAGAATTTAATCTAATTAATTATTAAAATTTTTTTATCAACCGTACACTTCATTATAACCATCACATTTTTATCAAACGCTAATAATAATAGTATTTATTGAAAACGTAACCAATGATATATAATATTAAGATTATATAAAAGAGGTTATTTAATCTTAAGAATAAATTAGTTTAGTAATTGTTACACATCATAACTTAATGTCTAACGGAATTGTATTGGGCTTCCAATTCTCAATTTTGGTGCATATATATATATATATATATATATATATATGAAAAACCAAGAAAATCGATATATATATATATATTTATATATCTGAAAGGACCTTAAACAGTCAAAGATGTTTCTTCATTAATTTGATTAATATTTTCTCTCTTTGCAGTCTCACTGTCGCATTCAATCAGACTTGCTATAACTAGGACCACTCAACCGCCACTGATTGCAAATGAGGGACCATAAATCTTTCTTTATGAGTTCACTTTGTGATTATTTTCTGATCTATAATTGTTCAATAAGTTGGAGCAAAACACTTCATTTTCTGTGAATCCTTAGCCATCAGTTTTCATTTAATCTGAATCATTTATTGCTTACAATGAAGAGACACATGAAATAAGTTCCAGTAAAAACTACATTTTTAATTAATTACATTAAATATTCACTTCACACAATTGATTAGCATGCTAATTAACCATATGAAAATCGAGTAGCCATGAAAATTAATTTTAAGTCTTTTTTTTTTTCATGAATAATGCTGTTCATCCAGAAATACAAGAGAAATATGGCTTAAAATTTGGCAATGTTTTCCCTCTTTTTAAGGGGAAGCAATGTTGTTGAGTATTGAAAGACAAAAGTATTCTAACATGAAAGTTAGCAAATGTTGTTAACGTCAAAAGATCCCCTCTTAAAGGCCGGTGAGCCTTGTGGTAGTTCGCCGGCGAGTGTGATGAGGAGGGGGATTTGAGGTCCACCGGCTAGTGTGGCAGCGGAGAGCCAGACTTTTCTTTTTTATTTTCTTTTTCTTTTTTTCTTTCTTTTTAATTTTTTAAAAAAGAAAAAGTAAATAAATTGGGATGTTTGGATACAGGTTAAATGGGCCGTTTCTGACTAGTGGGAAAGGAAGAAACAAAGCGACCAAAGTCTTCGCAATTGTACTAACGATAGTTCAACATCTCCAAACAGGCCATTCTTCCTCTACATGCTTAAGGGCCATTAGGCCATTTTGGAAAGACATTTGGTTGTTAGCCAAAACATGATTTATAAAACGCATAAAATAAGTGGAGCGTTCAGAAAAATATAAAGCGGAAATAGCATTTTACAAAACACATGGGATGTTTTTGTTATTTTTCCTTCTTTAAACTGCTATAGGCAGAGTAATTAATCTTTGGATTGGTTTTTTTCCATTTTTTATTATTTTATTATTTTATTATAAGGTGCAAAATGGCTAACTTTTTGGGTTAGAGTTAGAGAAAAGAGAAATGAACCCTCTTCCTTCAACCCAAAAAAAAAAAGCCGAAAGAAGAACAACAAAGGGTTGGACAAGATTGCAGTTACAAAGCAGACTTATCAGCTTTTTTCTGCACCAGATTCCTCTGTAAGAACCGTTACTCATTTGTAAATAAATAGAGAGTGAAAGCAAAGTTTTCACCACCCTCGTACCCCCTAAAGGCACAAACTTTATGAAACCATATATTACTCGGAAATTTCTTTCGGACGAAACCAAAAAAGATACCTATATATCACATTCAATGATTTCAAAACATATATCACTAATAGACGTTTCTATCGAAAAAATCTTTAAAGATGTTGGATAAAATTAGATAAAAAATAATATAAAATTCTCACATATTAATATTTTGAAATAAAAAATTAGTTTTAACTAATTTTATCGAAAACCCTCTTCATATTATTCACTTAAAACAATAATAATTAAAAAAATAGCAAATAATGAACAAGACCCACGTTGGAAAAACGAAAATAATCGAAGCTAGCTCTTACTATCTCCTCCATTTCTTTATAGATTTGACTGGTCATGTTTTACTCCCTACTTCATGTGCTGTCGTGCTTCCTTCAAGGACTCTTATCTTTAAAAAAAAAAAAAAAAGACTCAAACATGTTGAAAAAAATACCCTTTTTTTATTTTTTATTTCTTTCCCTAACCATGCATTGATAGAAGATCTATCTTTTCATCTTTTAAGTACAGCAGAAGCAAAACCACCTAGGACTCAAAAAAGGTCGTTCTATATAAAAGCAGAAACAACGTGATAATAGAATTATGAAACTTCAGGTGGGGAAACAATTAAAGAAAAAGAAGAGAAAAAAAGAAAATTAAACTAATTGAAAAAAAAAGGAAAATAAAATCCAGGTCAGAGCTAGTAAAGCAAGCACAGAGAGAGAGGTGCAGAAAATTGTTTGAATTTTTTTTTTCAAAAAAGAAAAAAAATAATAAAAAGGGTGGTTATTCATTCAATCTCTCACTCACCGCCAGTCCATTTATACGCCAGTTTGGAAAAAACCATTTCTTTATTTCCTCCCATGAATGCTTCCAAAAACATATCTGGCAGCATCTCTGACTCCATATGAATCACCTTTGTGACTAAGACCTCGCACTCTCCCACACCAGAACAATGTTAAACAATTTCCTTTTCTCACTCCAAAATTCCCCATTTTCGTAATCATCTTTCTTTCTCGCTCCTATTTCTTCTTCTTCTTCTTCTTCTTCTTCATTGAGATTTGATCATTATCAATAGAAAACAACAGACCATGCAAGACCCAATTGGCATTCCTGCTTGTTTTTCATCTACAACTGATGATCAACTTCAGACGGCTGTGACAAGGTCAGGCCAAAGTGTGGTCATGTCCATATACAGAACCAAGGTTGCTGACCGTTGCCGTTTGATCACAATCACATGGTGCAAAAATCTGATGCTCCACGGGTTATCGGTATCGGTGGAAGGCCCGGAAGGGGATAGCCATTACACTTGCAAGGTTGAGCTCAAGCCGTGGTACTTCTGGAGGAAACATGGTCAGAAGAGGTTTGTGGTTGAAGGTAAAGAGATGAACATCTTTTGGGACCTCAAGGCCGCCAAGTTCAACGGCGAGACTGAGCCTGCGTCGGAGTACTACGTCGCGGTGGTTTGTGACGAGGAAGTTGTGTTGCTTCTTGGTGATCTGAAGAAGGATGCATACAAGAAGACGGGCTGTAGGCCTGCTTTGATTGATCCAATATTGGTCTCAAGGAAAGAGCATGTATTTGGGAAGAAAAAATTCTCCACAAGAGCCAAATTCCATGAGAAAGGTAAGATTCATGAAATCTCAATAGAGTGCAAAAACAAATGTGGGAGTGTGAGCAATGGGAATTTCCCAAGTGGGGTTGAGCCAGAAATGGAGATTAGATTAGATGGGAATCTTTTGATTCATGTCAAACACCTTCAGTGGAAATTTAGAGGTAATGAGTCAATTCATGTCAACAAGTTAAGAGTAGAGGTTTATTGGGATGTTCATGATTGGTTGTTTAGCCCTGGTTTAAGGCATGCATTGTTCATTTTCAAGCCAATTTTGCCTTCGACATCTATGTCATCACTTTCATCTTCTTCATCATCATCTCCACCTTTGTCCTCATTAACATCCACACCATTGTCTGCTCAGACTGAAAGTTCAGGGACATGGGAGAGCTTAAACCTAAGTGGGTCATCCGAGTTTTGCTTGTTTCTTTATGCTTGGAAGGTGGAGTAAAAATGGAATGTCAAAAAAACCAGAAAGGCCTGAGATTGAGAAAAGAGAGTAAATAATCAAGTTGATGGGCCAGCATGGAATTGGTGAAGACTGAGGAAGAGGCCAGATTGGTTAAGGGTGTGAGAGGGGATTGGATTCCGAAAGTGGGTCCCAGTGGAAAAGGAGGGTTGTGAAGGGGAGGTAGATATACAGCTGTTGGAGGGGTTGAACAAGTGGGCATAATTGGACAAGACATATTGTTGTCATATACATTACATGGCCTAATAATTCATCGTTCCATCTGTTTCTACATATATGCAGAGTTTGCTCTTTTTTCTTTCTTGATCTGATCTTGATAATTGAGCAATAAAAATATTTCAAAGTTTTTGTATCTACAAGATGTATGTCTCCATGCTATTTCTTCTCTTTCTTTTTTCTTTTTTTTAATGTATAAAAATATGCTGATTATATGTTACATGGGTCACTGCATTTCTGTATTTAGAATAAAAAATACTGATCCATGTGGACCAGAAAGAAGGTTGTTAATGATGATAGGACCACGAACTGCGAGAGCTCGTGGCTGCACATGAATTATATATTATTACTTTTCCCCTTTTACTTCCCCTGTTTTTTCCCCCTATTTTATTTTTTTCTTTGATCTTTTGTTTTTCTCTTTTTAAACCACTAAGTAGTAATCACCATCATCATTATGGCATTTATGGCATGCAATCAAACGTTGAATGTGTTGACAATAATGACATTTAGCATTGCTAAATCATAAAGTGCCCGTTCGGGAGAAGACCTTCCAATCAAAACGTTTTAGTTCAAATTAATTTTATTACAATATTTTTTCTCACAAATTAAAATTGCTAAAACTTACTATAGTGTTTTAAGTTTTAACTTTTGGTTCAAACTGCGTTCTTAAATAGAATTAAAATCTAAAATGAGAATAGAAGTTTCCAATGTTGGTCTCCAAAAATATATCATTTTGAAGCTATTGAGAGTGCCGTTTCGTTTTTGCTAAGCAAGACATTTTGTCGCTCTAGGCTTAATATATGGGATTGAGTGAGAAAGAAAACCGCCTTTGCTACTTCAACCGTCTCTCTGGTGAAAAAAAAATTAAAAAAAAGAATGACATGTCCCACCTGCTGATACCATCTCTTTAGTTCACTTCCAATCTTGTGAGTTAATAGTTACACCAAAATTATTGTTTTTTTTTTTTTTACTGTAGTTACACTAGGAAATGATTGCAATATACTTGCTTAAGAAACTTCTAGAAGAGTGGATACAATAGAAAACATTTCTTTGATAAAAGCAAAAGTCTACGAGTATTAATAATAACGGCACTAAAATAAACTTGAATAAATAGCACGATCTGTATCGTTACAATGGTGAGAAAAAAATAGGCCTTGAGCTTGAATGACATCAAATACTCTCTCTCAAGGATATTTTGTAAATATACGTATCGGTAAATTATAATTTTAGAACAAAAATGCAGGCAGACGTACAGATACTGCAAGAAAATTTTGGGTAAAGCTCAACATCCCTTTTGTTGAGCCTACCAGCAATCCAAGACAGATCTTTGGTCTGGTGTTCTGAAATAGAAAAATTATGGTTTATAGTTGACACTAAAAAACAGACACTTGCCCTCATTTCGATCCAAAACCAAACCACTTTGCAAGGAAGAACTTGTTCTTTCCGCGGGATGCATCAGGAGTTGCTTTAGCTGGTGATGCTGAAGTAGCTTGAGGGAGTGATGAACTTGGTTTAGCTACAAGGGAGAATGAAGTGAAAAGATTTTGTTATTTCGCAATTACATGTTAAAGAAAGACTGTTATAAGAAACTGTTATAAGCAGCTATGACACTCGGGCAACACATGAACATGATAGGACTGTAGAGAAAGATGAAAAATACACTATAATCTAACCTGAATTTGGTGAAACCCTGTTGGTTTTTGGGTGAACTTTCTTGTCTGAGTTTTGTATGATAGCTTCATGATGACGAATAAAGGGTGATTTTTTCTCTGAAATCCTACGCTCCGCATGCTCTTCACTCTTGTGGCCACCTACAACGACCATCAGGAATAAGACCAAAAAAGAGTGAAAAGGGAGAGAAGTTGAGACATCCCAATGCATAGTTCAGGGAACAACAATTATGACACTGCAACACATGAGAGCAAAATTAAAGGAATGAAAATGTTCAAGAACAGATCTAACTTGGAAGACATAATTAGCTTCGTTCAAGATTGTAGCCTGTAGAAACTATAATTATATTCTTGAATGCCATGAAGGGGTCATGGAAACACATATATAATTAAAGGCAATGTCACTGCCTGACTAAATGGGGTTCATGTTTGAAGTTGGTAAAGGAGATGGGAACTGAAGGAAGCAGCACAACAAACAAGGGGTCAGATCATGGTTTAACAACTTTGATACCAAACTTACAGGATGTCTCTCAGTAGACAATTAAGAGTTATATTAGTATAATTACTATGAAATTCTTAAGAATTGTAGCAACAAACGAATGCATGAATGGAATATTTCAAATAAATGAAAAAACCATTATTCAAAATCTCCTCATGATTCACCATGACTAGCATCAAGTGCTAATCCCAGAATTACTTAGCCAAAAGTTCTAATCTTCTGTGTAACTCAAAGAATTACACGTGTGGATATTGCAAGACTGACCAAGTGGTTCAAGCGTATCACCTGCTGCAGTTAACATAGTAATCCGAAGCTATTTCCAGAAGAAGGTTGTAGAGATAGCTTACTCTCGTTAGGTGGTTTCCCATAATTCTCCCGCAAAGCCTCCAAAAAAGACTGGTCTTTTTGATCTTGCATCACTAATAGGAAAAGCCAGAAGCAAAAAAACTTAAAGCCATGCTGCGTGCACATATTATTATGTCACAAAGATTGAAAATAGAACTTACGTTGATCGAAAAAGGTGTTCCTATAATTTGGCGTTGAGCCAACTAACAGCAACTGAACTGCTTCTGCATCTCTTGTCATAGACAATTGGCTAGATGATTTCAAATTCTGAGTGTCTAACAGGATAGCTGCAAGCTGCAATACAAGAACAAGTGAGAATGCTAATCAAAAAGGCAAGACAAATTCTAGCTTTTTATGATTCATAAAAATAAACAAAAACTTACCAAAAGTTTCTTCAGCACTGGTGTCTGAAGTTGATCGTAGGCATCTTCACAGTAATTATCAGTAAGAATAGTGCATTGAGACCCAACCTAAAAGACCAACAACGAAACTCGATGAATTATTCTTCGGCAATCATTTCCTGAAATCCTACTTGATGCTCAACCCCAATGTCAAGCATATGCAACAGACATTTAAATAATACAAACCTCTCCATCAATTCTGAGGACATCCTGCCCGATCACCATCATGCTTAATTTTCCAGCCATCATTAGACCTTCCAAGTCCACCTACCCCAAGTTGCAGTTACAAAGTCAATGAGTTATTCGTCCCATTCATAATGCCAAAACAAAGATAAAAGGACTTTGTTTTTGGTAGAACATAAATGAAAATGTTGGCTACGACAGAAATATCAAGAGTTTGAAACACATAAATTCCATCCGTACATTTCAAAAAATACGTCTCTCTTATATTTACCACAATATTCTGATAAATATCCGTAGCATTTTCCATATTAATTTTCTTATCAATAATCAAAACTTGACATAATCTCCTAAACTGCAAAAGTTTTTCAACCTGAAGCACAAGAATTTGAGTGGCAAATGAAGAATCACCTCATCGGAGAAGAGCAACGACGCGGCGTCGAGACCGGCGTGGTGAAAGAGCCAAGAAGCCTTTCGTAGCTTCCACATCGTCCCTCTCTTCACATTCATCATCGGAACAATCACAAATTCTTCTCCTCCTTCCTCTTTCCTCGCTTTGTTCTCCAACAACCACGCGTAGCATATCGCCGCCACCATCGAGCTCGTACCTGAAAATTTCCGAAAAATATCTCATACATCAATCGAAAAATTGGCATCTTTTCTCTTCTCTTCGCGTCTTATTTTAATTATACTCTTACTCAACTGTTCGAAGGCCCGGAGAGGACGACTTTAGCCTTGGCATCGTCGTCGCCGCCATTGACGAGCTTCCGAAGCTTAGTCCTTTGCTCTCTGAGGAAGCCATTAACGCTAAGATCGGAGCTTGAGTTTGGAATGGGGCCATTGTGCTTCGGAGCGATCTTCTCGGCGGAGCAAGTGGACGACCTAATGGACCGCCGGTGAGCCGACTCGACGAGGTTCTTGGGCGGGGAGAGCGGGTGCGGGTCCGTTAACAGATTTGGGCCGTAAGAATTTCGGCCCGTTGGGGCGGGGATCGCCTGCGGGCGAGGCGAGGAGGCGTCGGCCTGGAACCGGGACTTGCGGGGCAGCGATTGGGGGCGGGAGAGAGTTGGAGGTGGTTGTTGTTGGGCTTTTGGTGGTGTTGGCGGGTCGGGATTGGGGGGCTTGAGGATGTTGGAGAACCATTTGTGGACAGCCGTCGCAGGGGATAATTCGGAGGGGGAAGAATCCGGTGGGTCGCGGTCTGTGAATGACTCGGATTTGTTGCGGGTGTGTCTGCCTGACTTTGATATGATTTCTCCGCTGAAGCTCTCCACCGCTCTGTGTCTGTTTGGGAAAAGAGAGAGCAGTTGGAGACGGGAATTTGTACCTTTGCTACTTGCTTGAACCGATAGGCGCCAAAGCGCTTTACGTGGCTTTTGGTGCATGGTTTAAACCAGTTCATACTATAAAAGTAATTTAAATTGATATTTGAAAAAATAATAACTGAGATTAGTTTAAATTATAAAGGTGGTTTAAATCAGTTATAACACTTTAAATCTAAATTTTGCTCCTCTCTCAAGTTTACATGGTTTGAGTGATTTTCTATTGTAAGAATCATTTGCATTCTCGTTTTCATTCATAAACTATAGTTTTTCAAATATTAGATTTTGTTTTAAACTTGATGTGATATTTTATTCATGTTTTGAATATTTACATCCCAAACGTCTGTTCAAAACCATGGTTTAAACCACATAGTTTGAAATTCATAGTTCGAACCATAAAGTTCTAAAGACACTATTCTGAACTTGCGCATTAAACAAACTCTTGCAGGATGTTTGAAAAATATAATTTAAACTAATGGTTTAAACTAATTTTGGTCAAAAGCACTTTAGTATGTAAAAGCTTTACACTGCGACTTATTTTTTCTTGACATTGTAGCATAGAAAAGCTTTATAATATAACTAAAAATTTTAGTTAAAAGTAAGATTGTTAAAATACACTGCATGCAAAAACCAACCAACAATGTTTTGAACATGACACATAAAGAATAAAAATGTCGATCTTATGAACAATTCTTTAAAATATTGGTATTGCCGAACACTACTACAAACAGATAGTGAATAATATGATCTAGTTTCTCCCCTAAGAAAATATACCTCATAAATGTTTAAACTTCAAAACACTCTGTGTAGTAGGATTCTATAGTTTAAAGTACATTAAAAGGTGGGTTTTTTTTTGTTATAATACCAAAGACTTAAGGGGTATTTAGAATTTTAGTCCTAAACTATTAGCTATAACTGAGAATATCGTAAAGCTTTTAGTATTTACAGAAAAAAACACAAAGTTATTGCATTATAAAATTTTTACATGTTATAACTTTTAAAATTAAAACGTTAATGTCAGTTACAATTAAAATTTCAGCTTCAATTAAACTCATGACGAGAAATAGTATGCAAAAACTACTGTATAGTAAATATTAGCACATTACTATATCTCATATCATACAAAAAATTCTTTTTTTATTATTATAACAAGAGAGAACAATTACCATCAAGACTGTTAGTACATTCCATATTATACCAAAGAGATTCACTACACTTGCAACATATAAAATCCCTATTAAGAGAATTTCAGTCATATTATTATGACGTACCTTCTGGCAGACCTAGAGAGCGGATCTCTTTTGTCAAGAGACGAGGCTGACAACGATGTTCCCTGAGCCGCCGCAGCAAACCTCGGCGACCCAACAAGGCGAGAAGGCGACTCGCAGCGAGAAGGAGACGAGGCCACCAATTGCCGAGCCTCCTCTAGCCATTCCTCAGTCATCCTGCTACTAGTGCTTCTCCTAGAACCGCCCAAATCCAAGTGATGATCTTCATCTTCACGATCCATTACAACCACCTGATCAGCACCCGTCAAGTTATAAGCTTTCTTGTAATGGGCATCACTCTTCACGGCCCCGAAAAACATGTCGTTCATGAAGTCGGTGAGGTCCGGTACATGTTTGGCTTTTCGCCGAGATTCTGCCGTGATGATCATCTTCTTTTGCTTGCTCTCTCTTCAAAATTGGCTGGCGTTGAATCTCCTTATTTCCATATCTTTTTTTTTTTTGGTTGAGAGTCTAACTATGATGAAATCTATGTTGCGGATATCTACATATATAAACACGCGTAAAAACTTCGGCCGGCAAATTTCGGCCGTTGTCTTTTTCTATAGGTAATTGTACGTTTTTCTGTGTATATGGTGCTGCCCATTTCGACAAATTTAATGTCCTTTGAGCCGATGATCTGTAATAATATCGGGTATTATATGTATATAGATTTCAAACTATGCATTGTCATTGGGGATGTTCTATAAAATCTGCCGATTTGTTTAATTTGCTGAATCCGATGCAATCTGTCCCATTGGATTAGATTATGAAATAAATGAATTTGTTTTGAATTGAAATTTTTCTAATTTAATGTGTATAGATTAAATTATAAATTGAGTATCTCCTAATATATGCAATTGGTGAATCCGAAATATATATATTATAAAAATTACATATATATATGCACACAAAAACCTTTAATTAATATATAAACTTATACTTCTATAGTAGTTAGTGTGTCCAAAGTTTATATGCTTAAAAAAAAAAAGAATGTTAACCCAATTACAATATTTATTCATATCTAAAGTTTATTCAAATTTGTCACTTACAATATTTTGCAATGTTACAAGAAACTACTACTATCAGTGAATGAAACCAACTGACTAAAATCAAATATATGCACTTAATGATGGAGCATACAACTCGACCTAGATTTAGATTTAGTCGTCAGTCACCACACAAAACGTTACTAATCAACGGGTATAAAATACAACCAAAAACTAGAGTTGGGAAGATCACCTCCTTTATAACACACTAAAAATAAAAACAAAAACAAAATCCAAACAAAACTAAAAAAATGGAGATAATATCCTGACAGAAGAGAGTTCACTATCTTTACCTTCTATCCTGCTCCTAGTGATCCATGGTCCAGCCAAAACTCTAAAGATCCCACCCTCCTACAGTTGATCCATTCAGCCCTGGTCTCATATTCGGAGCAGCAAGGCTTGTCAACTTAGAGAGCTCCACCAGTGACAAATCTAGCTCTCCACTTCCCTCTGACTCTAACCCCGACCAACCAAAGTTCACCCCTGCCTTGACAACCTTAGCCCCCACTCACAGCCTCCACCCACGACCCTCCCTGGTTTCTTCAACCTCTAGACCCACGACAACTGGCCATGGCTCCCTCACCTCGACCTTGCTGGCATAGATCTTCGCCAGTCTCCATGCCACTTGACCCACGTAGTACAAAGTCTCCTTACTGCTTGAGATTACTTCCCTTCATAGCCATAACCTACTCATCCACCTTCTTTCACAAGTGAAAGGCCTGACAGCCAACTAGAAGGCCGCGTTGGGCTTTGGTCCTAGAGGGAGAGGGACAACGCAACCCACAAATGCACAAACCCTAGTAAAGTATTGATAGAGAGAGTTAAAAAAAAAAAAAAAAAAAGAGAAAAGAAAATTGTGTTTGGGTACATAGAAGTACATGGTTAGTTTTTTTCTTTCCAATAACAGTTACTGCTTAAAAATGAAAAAACCTCAGTTTCAAAATATATATATATATATATATATGAGAGTTTAGATCTATTGTTTCATTTTTCTATCTCTTTGGTTGTTCCCTTTATTATTTATGAGATATACCATTTAAACACAATAACCTAAACACATAAATAAGATCTAAATATTAGAAGTAATTAAACAATTTTCTTATGTGTTAAAATTTAATTAGGGGACGGCCAATAAGATATGAAAATGAGACAACAGATCTAATCTCTATTATATATTTTATTAAGATTTCTATTATGCAAGTAAAAACGGTTTTACAAGAAGCGACAATTTCGGAAATCAAAGTATAAACAAATTGATCACTTTAAATTCATATTATTTATTAGGTAATAAGTGTTTATAAGAAGTGGGTCACATCTTTTTATTCAAACCATTCAAAATATTTTTCTCGAGATATATAAATATGAATAACAAAACACTTATTATATAAGAGACAAATAAATAAGCAGCTTTAATATTATAGTTTAGTGATCAACATGGCTAATGTTATTCTTAATGTGGCTGGATTTACAGACCAGAGGAAGTTTCATTTAATATATTATGAAATGTTTATGCAGTAAGGGTTGATCAACTGAGTATTCAAAGTCCTATCTATGGAAGGAACTAAATTTTAGATGTATACATAAGGAAAGCAGTGTGTAATGAAAAATGTAAGCACTGCTTAGGAAGAGATTTTTACCTTTTTTTTTTTTTTTGAATTTTATAACAAGTAAATTGTCTACTCCATCCGATTAGTTCTACGGTCCATCCATTATAATTAATATATCAAAATGAAATGCATATAAATCTGAACATGTTAACTCATTTTTTCAAATATTAGAGGGCGGTGCAACTTACAAATGCACAAGCCTTAGTAGAGAACTGATAGAGAGAGTAAAAAAGAAGAGAAAGAAAATCGTGTTTGGGTACATTGAAGTACATGATTAGTTTTTCTCCTTCCAACAATGGTTACTTCTTAAAAACGAACAAACTTCAGTCTAAAAAAATCATATGTGTGTGTATATATATTTCTTTTATCAAGATATATCCTATGCAAGCAGAAACCCTCGTAAAAAAAGTGATATTTTCGGGAATCGAAATATAAACAACTTGATCACTTTAAATTTAGATATTATATATTAAATAATAGTGTATATAAGAACTGGATCTCATCTCTTTATTCAAATCATTTTTTTTTTTTTTGAGATAGATATAGAAATATGAAATTAACAATGACCACAGAAGCGCGCAAAATACTTATTATCTAATAGGCGAATAAATAAGCGGTAATTATCATATAGCAACGAGTTTGTAAATCCAGCCACATTGAGAATAACATTAGCGATGTTGATCGCTATAATTGTGGGACGGCTAGCATATGACTAATTGTTTTAATCTTCTTCTTAATAGATATATATATATATATATATATACGTATATATATATTGACAACATACACTAATATATACATTATATACAAGACCATATAATTAGTTTATCAGTCACATGCATGCAACAACTCCAGATGCTGAACTCACGTCTGACGTTGATCAATTATTAAAAAAAAAAAAAAGCTTCAGGCGCGAAAACCGAGTCAGATACCGCACCGTGATTAGAGTACAGGTGGGTGCCCAGAAAATCACGAAATTACGAAGGAAATAGGCCACTGGGGGAGAGGAATCT
>CAMOHE010051218.1:104709-121467 GCA_946598075.1 Artocarpus hirsutus
GACAACATACACTAATATATACATTATATACAAGACCATATATAGGGTGTTTGTAGCATATGAGAACTTTACACTGTAGCAATTTTTTTTATTGTTACTGTAGCATGTGAGAGCTTTTTACTATTTATAACTAATTTTGTGGTGGGAACCCTATATATGGTCTTGTATATAATGTATATATTAGTGTATGTTGTCAATATATATATACGTGTATATATATATATATATATATCTATTAAGAAGAAGATTAGTTTATCAGTCACATGCATGCAACAACTCCAGATGCTGAACTCACGTCTGACGTTGATCAATTATTAAAAAAAAAAAAAAGCTTCAGGCGCGAAAACCGAGTCAGATACCGCACCGTGATTAGAGTACAGGTGGGTGCCCAGAAAATCACGAAATTACGAAGGAAATAGGCCACTGGGGGAGAGGAATCTCAATTAGAATGTGAGAAAACGACGACTCCGTTTGGTTTCGTTTTTAAAACGTTTTTCTATAATTCTAACAATACAAAAAACCGAAATGGTTTTGAAATTATGTTAATTTTTGGGTCCACGTAAAACAAAAACACTACCAAGGAACCCAAAAATGCCTCTCCAAAATGAAAAAAAAAAATGTTGTTTTCACTATTATTCATGAGTGGGAGTGCCGAGTGGGAGCCCAAACTCATCTGAGTAGTCCCCACCACGGCTCTCTGGTCTCGACCCCACCCTAACGCCGGCCACAACACGAGGGCCGTCGATCTCCACAAGAGGGCCATTGATCTCCCCTGGTGGCGCTGTCTAGTGGGTGAGGGACCGTCGATCTCCCTTGGTAGTGTGGTCAGGTTGGCAGGGGACCATTGGGAGGGCAAGGGCTTGTCGGTTGAAAGCTGGTAAAAAATGGTTGAGGGCCAAGAGTTACCCAAAATAATTTTAAAAAATTATCCAAAACAATTTCAGAAAAAATACTAAAAAAATTAACCAAACACAATTTTAAAAATAATCCCAACACATTTATCAAAATAATCTCATATCCAGATTTTTACCCAAAACAAAAACATTTTGAAAGCGCTACCAATCTCTTCCCAATCACAAACTCGGCAGACTTCCCTCCAATATCAACACAAAGTAAGAACCAATGTTTCAAACAGGGGGAAAAAATCAAAGCGTTACGCGAACATGGCTTCTATTTCGTCAGGCAAGACATGATCAACTTCCTAATGGGATTGAAGGAGCTTTTTGGAACTCTTGGATCTCATCTCTAAGGAAATATCGAACTTTTTGTGTCGGATCAGATCGATGCTCAATTCTTTCCTCAATCAAGCTTTTTCCATAGAAAAATTTAAGCCTTTGGCAGTAGCAAAAGAGGAGGACAATTACATGTTATTTAAAGTGCTCATGGAAACATATGCTTTAATTTCTTGGGAAATCTAATATGAATTCTTCGAGGCTAAAAAATGACGCTATTCACAAGGAATATCTTAGTAATTTGAGCATGAAGTTATAATGCTTTGAATTGTGAAATTTTCCTTAAGCACTTCAAATTTTTCGTGGGATTTATTTAGCCAGGTCTAGCATCAACTAGTAAAAACGTGAATTCCAAATTTTTCGGTAAAATTTTTCCTTAGAAATTTTAGTATGATTAAGTTGTTGTTGTTGTTGTTTAAGTTGTTGATTAAGTTAGTTAGAGTTTTTATGTTGTTGGTCAAATTTTTATTATTGATATAAGTTAGTTTATAAGTTGTTTTAATTCTTATAATCTTCAAGTTATCAAAAAAAGTGAATTCCATAAAAAGAAAAAAATTTAATTAATTACAATATGTTATATGATTTAAAAAGACTAAAATTAAGAATTACTTAAAGTATATTACATGATTTAGAATAAAAATGGACATAATTTAGTTAATGAACCATTAAACGATATTATTTGATTAAAAAAATATTAAAATAGTTATATAATGAAAATAGAGAAAAGAAAAATTCTATAAGTAATGTAACATTTACAAATAAAAAAGAAATAAAATTCTCCTAAAAATTAAAAGAAATAAAATTTTTTAAAAATTAATTAACAAATATAAATATATTATTTACAAATAAAAAACTAAAAGAAAAGAAAAGAAATAAAATTTTACTTTAGAATTAATCAACAACTCTAAAATAAAATTTTATAATATCATATTTTAATTAACAAAAATTTTAGTGGCGACATTTTGAACATTGTCGTCGCAAAAAAAATGCCACATCAGCATACAAGAAAGCATTTGCAATGACAATTTTTAAAACTGTCGTAAAAAATTGAATTTATGTTAGCCCAACAAAGCAAGCGATGAATTAATTACGGTAATATTTTTGCGACGATTGTCGTTGTTGATACAATTGCATGACACAATGTTGTCATAACTAAATGTTTTACTACCAACTATTTGCAACAACATGTCTACGACGACTTGTCATCACAAAAACTGTATTTGCGATGACTTTTGGTCATCGCTAATAACCCTTTTTGTTGTAGTGTTTTAACATTTACTTTTAGGTTTAACTATCTTAAGATTTATGAAATATACAGTTTAATTCTTTTAGTTAATAAATTGATTATTTTTAGTTAAGTCAAAGTCAACTGAGGACTCGATGATGGCGAGGGAGACAGCAGAGTCCCTTTGCAGGCGGCAGAGGGCAGACGAGGGTGGCGGCCAAGGGGAAAAATTGTTGGAGAGTGGGGGAAAGGGAGTGTTTGAGAGAGGGAAGTAAGGTTTCTAAGAAATGGCTGGTGGGATGAGGGGAATTTGTAGAAGTAAGGGCGTTGCATGCGGCTAACATTGAAAAGCCATGGCATGTCAAAGAAAGTGAGAGGAAGAGAGGTTGTTGGGACTAAGCCTGGTGGCGCAGACACCTTGATTTGATCGATTATTATTCAGCAGAGCCATAGATATATGTAATTTTGAGAGATTATCAAAGAATATATACAATTGATTAAGGAAAATAATGTCCTTGCATAAAATTTGTTGTTTGGATTATTATATAAAGGGGTTGAAGAATTATACATATGATTGTTAAATCATTACGTTGTTTTTTCATAAATAAATAGAAGGCCATGCATGTGATAGTAGCCTTCTTTTTTTTCTTTTTTTGTTTTTAAAAGGAAAAGATTCTATCAACGAGAGAAGAAAACAAGATTTGCTCTGGTTAGTGTGAAGATTTTGGTAAATTGTCCCGCCCCAAGGCATCGGAGGTGACGTGGCTGGTTAATTAAATTAATTTAATTAAGATTTTAATGAAAACACAATTTAAAGAATTTAATTAATAATGAAAGATGTGGTATTTTAAAACCTTTTTAAACAAACATTTATAACAATTAAACAAATAAGATAAAACAAAATGAAATAAAATAATAAAGAAAGAGAAATGTACGTTGGGTCCCTCCGGGCCCACAACTTATGTACATACATAGTATCAACAATATGTAAATTATAACAACAGCGTAAAATAAAGAGAGAAATTAAAATAATACATATCTTGATTAGTTTTATACAAATAACCTACTCAGGTCTTCTATTGCTCGCAAGTCCGGTCTGTGGACTCTTCGTCAATTCTAAGCTGAACTCCACTTGGGGGGAAAGGTTTTAAAAACAAATAAAATGTGAACGAAAGGCTCAGTCGGACTATGCTTTAAAATAGATAAATAATTTAAATATAAAATTTATCCTTCATGGAAATAATTAGAAAACCAAATTAAATAAATCAATTCATCTAAATAAGTCTTATTAAAAATAGTTCATCTAGAATGTATCTTTTTATCTTTCATGGGCAAACTATAATTATCACTACCGTAATGGCCCAGCTGGGTTTCGGGACCTACCCCTAAAATCGCACTCTACACGACCCAATTTCTGAATATGGCATCATGTCCTTTTATGTATTTCTCTAGTTATAAAAATCTTTTTTTTTACCAAGTATTTCATTTACATTCATTATGTGGTTTATTATGAAAATCATCTCAATCTACTATTTGTGAAAACAACCAACAAAATCCTTTTTCAATCAATCATTGAAAACATTTTGATAAAAATCCCTTTAAGAACAAAATCATTTAAAAACTAGGCTACTAAGGAAAGGGGTAGAAGTTCTACCTCAATATTCGATGTCACGACTCAACACCGCAGTCCCGTTCTGCTATACGTTGCTCCACGGAACCACGAACAACCTTAAATATAAAATAAGTTTATCAGTATCTAGCTTAAAATATCCTATATCGCTAAGCTATCTCATGGTGTCCTAGTGTGCTATTTAAATCTATAAAATCATACTACAAGTTTAAAATCTCTATCGGGGTTCAAAACAGTGAAAACAGGTGAAAATGATAAATTTTTATGAAGCCCGGTCGGCCTATCGGTTCCCCTGGTCCAGCCTGTCGAACTATGCAGTTCGGCCTACAGACCATCTGGGTCTAGTCTGTCAAACTTTTTCAGGTTTAGCCTGCTGAAGGTATGAGTCCGGCTTGCCAAATTCATGAATCCAGCCTGCCGAAGATAAAGTTCGGCCTATCGAACTGGGAAGTTTGGCCTTCCCCGAGCCCAATTTCCATTTTCACCTATTTTTCTTAGTTCTTAGGCATGGAAAATATTCATAAATGATAGAAAAAACATAATAGAACACTTCTAAATTAGTTTAAACAAGATTCACATAGAAATATTCAAGAAAATCCAAAAATAAAAAAATAGAGAAGAAATAGAAAAACTTGATTCAAATCCATTTTTAATCAAACCAAGCCTAAATTTTAGATGTTTTAGGTTCCACTAACTTAGATTAAGGGTTTTCTAAGCTTAAAGAAGCTTGGATTTCAAAATGCTAAGAAATTATAAAAATTTAGAAAAAGTTTGAAATTTGAAAACTAACAATGAATTTAAGCTTTAAATCAAGTTTGTGATCATCCAAACGCGTTCCCGAGCTTCTAATCCCCTAAGAATCGAGCTTGAGCTTGAGTTTTGAATCAAAATTTAAGAGAGGGAGAGAGAGGGAAAACGCACAAAGAGAGAGGGAGAGAGAGAAACCATGAGAGAGAAAAGAAAGAAAGAGAGAGAGATCTGAGAGAGTGAGAACGGAAGAGGGAGAGAGGGGAGATAAATAGAGAGAAGAAAGGTAGTTTTCAACAAGTAAAACCACGTTCAACACATTAATTTAAAAAGGACATGTTTGGTATTTAACAAATTGTTTTATTTTAAAATTTAAAATAACAAATAAAACTAATGAAAAGTAATTAAAATGATTAAAATAATTAAATATAACATTAATTTAAAAATATCATAAAATAATCAGATTAAGTTTAAAAATACATTATGGTACACTAATAACACTTAATTAAAATTCAGAACGTTACATAAATCAAGATCTCGAATAACAATGAAAGGGTACGTAGCATCTAAGAAATATAAAAAAAAATAAAAATCCACGCACGTGACAGTCAATTTTTTTTTAATTTTCAAAAGAAAATATTCCGCTAACGAAAGAAAAAAACAAAGATGCTTTTATTGATGAAATCTTTTGGTAATCAAGATCACGAATAAATTTGGAAAGAACCGTTCCTTTTTCGTTCATGATGCTATAATCAATGTTTTCTACATTATTGTTTAGAGTCTGCAAGCAGCATTTGTCTTTAATTCTTAATGAGTTGTATATACAGACCAATATTCTCCCCAAATGTTGTTGATGTCAAGTTCCCAAACGTCGAATTTAATCGTCACTTTAGGACTATGTTTAACTCATTGTGTGATTTTGGTGTTGTTTAATTCGCATCAAAATAATACAATTGGAGCATCAAACTTAAATTTTATCTCCAACTTAATAATATCAAAAGTTACACAAAAAGGAATATTCTTTGTATATTTTTTTTCTTTTTATTTTTTTATTACAACTTACACATTAATTTCATCATTTTATTACATGTTAACATAAATATACTAACTTAAGAAAATTTAAATTTTAACAAATTTTTAAATAATTTAAAAATGATTAGAGAAAAAAATATTGTTGAATAATATGCAATTGGGGTAAAAATTAAGAAATATAAATTTTTGGGGTTATTTTTTAGATTTTAAAACCCAAAAACAAAAGAAGAAAACAAAAAAAAAGAAAAGCAAATAGCATAATTGCGCCAAACCTAGCACAGCATTGTAGCCAATACCAAACTAGCGTTGGCGTTTGACGCTTAAACCAATTGGTTCCAACCGACTTATTAAATATCCTTATAGTTTCAATATATTTTTGGTCAATTAAAAATTATGTCCTTCAAATAGAGTACCTTTTTTGTATTGCAGAGAAAAATGTCCTTAATGTTATTTTTTAATTTGAGTACAGTATCTTTTTGTATGGTAGACAAAAATGGTCCTTAATGTTATTTTATAATTTGAGTAAACTTATCAATTAGTAATTGGAAAATTCTATTGCAGAAAATATGTGCACTTTTCCCTTTCAATAGGGTAAAGGTACTAAGGGCTCATTTGGGATAGCTTGTGCTTTAACTTTTAAGTAGTAGGAAAAAAAAAAGCATAGGCTAAAACTTTTTAACTAGCTTTGGATAATATATCGAAAAGTGCTTTTTGATATTAGAAGTGCTTTTGAACTTTTTTGATTAAATAAATCAAAAACTTTTATTGTTATGAAATGTATTTATAATGTAAAGACACAGATAAAATTTACAATTAGTACACGTAATTCCAAACATAGGGGGAGAGCCAAGTTAATGGGTCGAAATCATATTTTAGCGGCCATATAAATTATAAAGAAGGATTTTTATCATTATTTGTTTCAAAAAATAGACTTTAAGTATGAAAATAATATTCTTACAAAAAAGATATCTAATTGATTTTTTTAATCACCAAAATACCAGCATCATATTATATCAAAATACAGGTTACCAAATGACAAAAACCTTAAAACATAACTTTCGTGTTAAAACATTGTTAAAATAAAAATTTATATAAAAGAAAAAGGAATGAAAAATAAATAATATTTTAGTTACCACGGGAAGGTGCCTACGGCACGCACCTCAAACTAATAATAATAAATATATAAAAGATGTATCTCGATTATATATTATTTGGTTTCTTCAAAAAATTTACTCAATCAAACATACATCCCCAAAATCTCTGCACTACTGGCGCCCAAATCCTGTTCTTAATACACGTGATTGCTATACACATAAATCTGGATCTCCGCTTTGTTAGAGAGAGCGGTACAAAAGAACCTTGAGATTAAACATGTGCCTTAATTTTAGTGGTCAAAATCTTCCTCTCAAACTGAATCAAGATTTGTTGTCTCCTTTTCTTTTCTTATTTAATTTGTTTTCTTATTCATATTAAAATCTTATATACAATTCCACAATTGCCCTTCTATGCATCCCATACTTTAACTATTTTGTTGAAAAGATTTTATTCCCTTTTTGGGTTAACCTTCCATTTGAATTTGATAGAACGAGAATTATTCCTTTATCAAAAGTTTTCAATTACATATTCATTCGTTTTCTAGTTTTGAAGGTTTTTCCTAAAGCGTAAAGCTTTTTCCTCAAAAAAAAAAAAAAAAAAAAAATTGATGTGGCAATCTGTATTGCAAATGCAAAGTTGGCTGTTCTCTCTCTTAATTATGTGAGTTTCTTCTTCTTCTTCTTCTTTCCTGGGCTATGAAACGTGAACTTTTTCTTTTTCCTTCATTTATGTTGTTTACATGAGCTTCTAAATATATGTCTAGATATTTTCAATAACATAATCTACAATTTAACAAACTTTTTTTTAGTTTTTTTTTTTCTACGAATCATTTACACCCCATTAATTCAATTGATAATTTACAACAGGGTTTACACCCCTAACACTTCCCCCAAGCTCTGATGAAATTTTTTGTTCTCCAAAAAATGGAGAGCGATTAGAAAGTTTCAACAAGTTTTAATGTATCTATGTTCTTTTTCTTTGTTCTTCCTTTTATGTATCTAACACACACGTTTCTGTTTCTTTTTATTGATATTGTTCTTCAAGTTGATTTTGATTTGGTTTTTAATGATAATGTTTGGGGGGTGAAGCTTAAAATTAAAAAGCATACGTAATAATTTTTTTAAAAGGAAGCCAACATTGCAATATACAAGCTACATCAATTTTTTTAAGGAAAAAAAAAAGGAAAGAAACTTCAAAATACAAGTGGAAATCTTTGAATATGTAGTTGAAAACTTTTGATTTCAAAGTAATCATTCAAGTAAAAATCAAATTGAAATAGAAAGTTAACCCAAAAAAGGAAGTAGAATCTATTTAACAAAATGGTTTACATATGGGTGCACATCAGGGCAATTACGGTATTATATAAGATCTTAATATTAAACCTAAAACAATTTAAAATTTTAAATATTTTGGGTGACTTAATAAAAACGTAGGGTGTATATATAATTTCCCTTTTTAATTATTCAACTAAACAAAGATACAAAAGACCACTCTGATTGATCACGAGACAACCCTCAACTAATGAGATCAGATAGTGGCACAATTTGATGAAACTTAGGGAGACGTACACCAAGATCCAACAGCAGTAGGAATTTCTCGGCACATGAATAATTAAGCACACATAAAGCTTGTTTTGACAAGACCATTACAACAGTTAAAGTTCTTCGCATAAACACAAGTACAACAGATGCAACACACTATAAGAAGACCGCCTTTATTATTATAAGCACGAAACAAAAATGAAATCTGAAAACACAAAAACACAAGTTCCTCTCGAGATTTACGCTAACAATAAAAAAATAATAATAATGAGTTCATCAACTTTCACTCATAAAAGTTACTGTTCTTTGAAATCGTTCTAGATTCTCTTTGTTCCTTAATTTCTTAAGACAAAATCAACTTGTTTCCTTATTTATATATTTACACTTGTAATCCTAGGAATTTTCTTGTTAGGAAGAAAGAAGAAAAAAGTATTCAGATTGGTTATGGTTTTCACTTCAAATTTCAAATCTAGCTGAAAAATGTCTTTTACGGTGTTTTGGAGAAGAGTTTAAACCAATAGTTTGAATTATTTTTTATTCAAAACACTTAAAGTCCATTCTTTTTTTTGTTGAGAGCTTTCCACACTGCTGATGAGTTGGAACTGTTGTATCGAATAGAGGGTCTGTTCTTCATTATTTTCTTTTACCGAAAAGGTCACATTGCAATGGCCACTTCAAAAGCACGTGGCCGACAGGCCGAGAGAACTTTTCAAGTTTCAAGCAAAACATGACAAAGATCAGGGCATCAGTCCCCGAAATCTAATTAATGAACAAAAAGATTTCTTTTTCCTTGTCTTTAGTTTGTGTTCCTTTCTTTAAATTGATAGCTTGATTGATTGATTCCCCAGAAAGCCGCAAGTTGGCTACCACATAACGTGTATGGTATTTTATAATTTATTCAAGAAGACATAATAATTTGTTAATCATCTAATTCTTGGAAAACTTGAATTTTTTTGGGCCCCTACAAAAAAATTTACCTATATATAACAAGCGAAAGTTATGCTATCATTGAAGGATCAGATCTTTTCCCCTGCATATTGATCAACCGGAATATAACATCCTCACCATAATATCCATGGCTCTACCCAATGAGGAAGTTACAATCAAGATAATCGAGCAAAGCAATGTCTCTCCACCACCAGGCTCAGTTTCCACAACCTCTCTTCCTCTCACTTTCTTGGACGTCCCATGGCTTCTTTCTCACCACATTCAACGCACCTACTTCTACCAATTCCCTCACCCCACCAACCACTTCTTAGAAACCCTACTTCCCTCTCTCAAACACTCCCTCTCCCTCACTCTCCAACACTTCTTCCCCTTCGCCGCCAGCCTCGTTTGCCCTCCGCCGCCCGCGAAGCCTCACATTCTCTTCACCGAGGGCAACTCAGTTTCTCTCACCGTCGCAGAGTCCACCGCCGACTTCAACTTTGTCACTGCCGATTACCCGCGACCCGTCCGAGCATTGGACCTATTTGTCCCCAAGTTGGCGCCAACACGTGTGGAGGGCGACACACGTGTGGACCCCGTCCTGGCCTTGCAATTCACCGTCTTTCCCAACTACGGAATCTGCATCGGCGTTCGATTCAACCATGTGGTGACGGACGGGAAGGCGCTTCACCACTTCCTGAAATCCTGGGCGTTGGTTTTGAAGACCGGAGGAGAAGATTCAACTCTGCTTGAGCGAGAGCTAAAACTGCCCTCTCACGATAGGGCCGCGGTCAAGGACCAGTATGGGCTTGAGCTCGAGTTCTTGAGCCAGTGGCGGAGTTTGTCGTCAACATTGAACCATAATAACGGCGAAAAACAAGCCCTCGATTGCGGCACTAATGAAAACTTTCGCGCCACGATTGTTCTTCGCCGACATCAGATCGAGAGGCTAAAGCGTTGGCTCACAAATCAATTGGCCAATGATATCGACGTCGACAACTCCACGCCGTTTCACGTGTCGTCGTACGTCGTTACTTGCGCGTTGATATGGGTTTGCTTGGCGAAATCAGAAGAGATTAATTCCACAATCAACATTAAAGATGATGAGCCTTACTACTTTGCCCTTATAGCAGATTGTCGAAGCCGCCTCGAGTTTCCTTTGCCAACGACCTACTTTGGAAATTGCTTGCTTGTTCGTTTCACACCGGTTAAGAGGACGAAGCTATTGGAAGAAAACGGGATCGTCGCGGCCGCGAAGGCCATCGGGAAGGAAGTCGGGGAATTGAACAAGGAAACTGTGAAAGAGTTTGAGAATTGGGAAATGAAGTACAAAAACATCAAGGAATCAGGGTGGAAACATGTCACCGTTGAGGGATCACCGAAACATGGTCTTTATGAGGTGGATTTCGGGTGGGGGAGGCCTAAAAAGAGCGAATCAACCCATTTTCGTGATTCAACAACATTTGCTCTTGTTGAGAGTAGGAACGAGAAAGGTGGAGTTGAAGTTGGTTTGGCACTAAGCAAGGCTCGCATGAGTCGTTTTAGTGCCATCTTGGACGAAATTTTGGCTAAGGCGGCTTAAATTGAGTTATGTTACTGTCTTTTTTTCCTAAGCATGCTCTCGTTCTGTCAATGTATTTTGTTTGGTGTAATTCTTGGTTGTTGCTTTTCAAACACGTGTTGTTTCAATCATTGTCGTTTTCATGTTGTTTATTATCATCATTGTCGTTTTTCCTTCTTTTTGCTATTTTCTGCTGTCGTCATTGGTCAAAGTTAATTGCCACTTTTGTTTTACGCTATCTTTATTATAACTTGGTTTGGATATTTCCCTCCCTAAACTCTTAAAATGCCCTTATCTTCACTCCAACACTAATTGGTATTGCATAGCCTTTTATAACTTTCCAATTAGCACGTCATAATAAGCGGCATTTAGTATTTCAACACACAACACATGTCTTTGGATTTTTTTATTTGTACGACTTGACCTCTATATTTATGGCAATTATAAGATCTTATTTGAAAAATAAGAACAATGTGATGATGAATAATATGAGTGTTCGCTTTGTTTCTCTCGTGTTTCTTGTATTTATAACTTGCGATTAATCTTTTGTGCTACTGTAGAAAAGGCAATAGATTGAGATTTTTTCGATATAATAGTTTTAAATTGGATTAAAGATTGACTCCTAATCCATGAACAATACACCCTATTCATGAGCATAAGCATTGTTTCTTCAACCAAGCCTAAAACAATGACGAAGAATTACAAATTTACAATCAATGACCAAGTATTTCTTCTTGAAGTTTCTTCTCTAATCTTTCTATTAAAAAAAAAATAATCGCCAACTGAAAAAGGTTGTAGAAAATCGTAAGGCAACAAAAACCTCGTATTCTATCAAAAATACAAAATTATGAGATAAAAACATATAGCTTTATGTTATCCTTGTTGAAAATCTACATTTGCTCTCTTGCAGCGGATTCTCTTCTGCTTTATTGTCGTCACCCTCTCAAGGCTCATGATGATCGACACCAACGTGAGATGGAGGAGGCGCTGCAATGATCCTCAGTATAGCTCGAACCTGCAATAGCGATACTCAAAGACGGTTCAACATTTGCATGAGCGGAGAGGGGAAGGAGGAGGGAGAGACAATAGGATAGAGATTGTCTTTTAGGGTTTCTAATTTGGAGGAAAAAGGAAAAATGAGATTGGACTTCTGAATAGATGATAATAAACTAGGCGTGAATCCGTAAAAGATGTCTTGGTTTGGATTGGATTGGCTTAAGAGACTTTTAAATGTGAAGTGAGATTTTCTTAATCCAATGATTTGGTAATTGATTTCAAATTGACCCTTAATAAGCAAAATCTAATTTGTGAACACTTTATCAAAAGTCATTATTTTTTTTATAAAAATTATACTAATTAAGACGTTTAACTAAGTCTTAATAACATAGAAAGCTTTGGTTGGAGCCCAAAGAAAGAAAGAAAGAAAGAAAGCTTTCAATTAATATTGTTTTAATTATAAATTTAGATTAAAATCATTTAAAATAAAAGATCTTTTATGGCCTTAATTAAAAATCCATGTTAAAATTACATGTCAATTTCATTAAAAAGAACTAACATTGCCATTAATTGGGGGTGGTTTGCTACATATATGTAAGTTTATTATGCAAATTTCGAAAACTAAAAGTTTAAAGAATGAATTATAAGTGTGAGACAAGTTTAGGGTATAAAAAAATCCAATTAAAAAAAGGATTTGTATATAATATAGTTTACGAAAGCAAAAATTGCAAAAATCATGTGACTATTCATGGCGCTAATAATATTATAATTGGAATTAAAAGAGAGACAGTATTTCTAAATTTAAGGTTTGTTGATGAGCGTTTTCAAAATGGTTTTTTGAGAGGAAAAATTAAAACTGTAATTTATGTTTAGTACATGAATATAAAAACAATTTGATTAATAATCAATACATAATTAATTATTATATTAATAAATAAAATTAATATCTCAATTTCTAATAATTAATTAATTACAAAATAATATATTCTATATAAAATAATTGATATATTATTATTTTACTAATAACTAAATTTATTATAAGCTTATAGTGTAATTTACACAAATAACTCCAAAGAACACATTTATCTTAATTTGGCCATCAACTTTGAGTTTTGACGTATATACAACCCTGAGCCCTGAGGATTGTAAAATATGGTAAAATTTTTATAAACGTCATCTCTTATATCTTATTTTTTATAAATACATATCTTTAAAACTTATTATGCCACTAAAAAATACTATCATAGATGATACAGAAAGAGCAAGGCAGAGTTAAGAGAGTGTTATGGTTGTCTATTTGAATTGGTTGGAAAGAAAAAAGATATAAACAACTTACACTAATTATTTTTACATATAATATGAATACTAGTGTGTCATAACTTTTTTTAAAGTGTTTGTAAATACTTTTTTTTTTTAAATATGACATGATATGTAATTTTTTGAAATACATGGTGTTGGTCCCTCCATCTTGTTTCTAGTAACGCAACATGTATTCGTTAAGGACTATTTATATAAATAACCATAATTAACAGTATATATAATTAAATAATATTAATGGATAAATAACCAGTAGTTAATAATTAAAAATAAAATCAAAGGATTATTTTCATAAATCTCAGTAATCTTTGTATCCTATTACACTTTGCCTTTTATTTTTTAAAGCTGGCTAAAACAACTCTCGAGCTATTTAAAACTAGTCACTTTGCTCCCTCTGTCTAATTATATCTATAAAAACTAGTCACTAACATGGCATATACTTATAATTTTAATATTAAAAAAATTTTATTCTTTTTTTCTCTGACTCTTTTTCTCTCTCTCTCCCCCTTTTCTCTCAATCATCTCTCGATGTCTCATACCCTCCTTCTGCTCTTTTCATCTTCTCCATCTTTCTCCCTCTCTCTTAATCTCGTTGGTGACAGCAGGTGACGTGGAATGATTTGGGGGGCCTCAATCTAGGCAATAGGATAGCTGTAGCTTTTTATTTAGTGTTTGAAAGCATATTTTTAAAAGAGTTTAAATGGGTCAAAATAATTTAAAATTTTAAGAAGTAATAAAATTTTATAATGAAGTGTATAATGTCTTATTTAAACTTTTATATATGTTTCAAAGTTTATTTAAAAACTGCTTTTTTGAAAAGCCACTATGACTTTGACTTTGTGAACTTTTAGAAATGCAAAGCACTTCTGACAGATTATTCACATCCTTCCAAAAGCAATTTTTAAACTTAGGAAGCTAAAAACAGCTTTTGAAAAGCTCTCCCAAATAGGCCCTTGTAGTTTTGACTGGAAGCTCTTATAGAGAGCTAAAATGTCTCTGATAGATTATTTAAGCACTTCTAAAAATATCTTTTGGACTCAAGAAGCCAAAAATAAATTTTAAGAAGCCCTCTCAAACTTATTATATATAGATCACAAGCATTTAATTATAGCTAAGCAGGAATTACTCATTTAATTATAGTTATGAAACACCTGTTATTTTAACGGGTATGATTTTTATAAAAATCATCTGAATAAAATGTCACTTTAGTATTTCTTACCAAGTCTCCATAGAAAACATTCAAAATTTACCTATAACCCACTTCTACCAACCTTGTTCCCCTATATTAATGCTCAATTAAGGAGCCTCTTTCTTATTTGGCTAAAGGTCTCCGAATGAGACATAGAATTAATTCACCTTAATTACTAGGAGACATTGATATATTTTCTCAACCATCTTTTTAATGCTTCATTCATCTTCTTCCACAACTTACTCCATTTGTCCCCTCAATTATATAGGCAATATTTACTAAAAGTCTCCAGGGGAGGCATGATAATATTTTCTTTTAATGCTCATTTGTTTCTTCCTACCACTTTCTCCATAAACCTACAATTATCTCCCGCTCTTTAATTATTTTAATGCCTTTTTATTCAACCATCACCACCTTCTTTTCTAGTTGCTCATTCTCTTCCTTTCTCACTTCAATTTCTAACTAAAGACATAAAGCATAAATCTCTCTTTGCAGCCAAAGTTACTATAATTCCTAGCCATGTTTGAAGTTGTTTGGGAGTCAATTCAAGCTTAATTTTTACCCAAACTTTGGTGTTTTTCAAAGGAGTTTTGAGGTAGGTTTTTCTTTAATTCAAACTTGGTTTTTAGTATGTGTTTCTCCACCTTTAATGTATAATTTTCGTGTTCAAAGTTCATACAAATTTTTAATTATATTAGCATGCATATTTGAGCATTTATGAACAAAAATTTGAGTCTTGAATTAAAACCGACAACCAACCTTTATTTTGATTTGATGATGATTTTAGTATAAAACTCATGAGAATATGTTTATTATGATTATATAAAGCATGCTGCATATTTTGAAATAATTTTAGGATTTTGATTAAGGATAATATGCTTTGAGTTAAAGAAGAACTTGACATTCCATAAACTTTGTAATACCTCTATAGGCAGTGGCTCTTTCTTAAAATTTTTGGATTTGATGAAAATGAATTTTGTAAATTGGTTTGCATATTTAAAAAGTAGACATCCTATGCTTTTCAACGAGCTATCATAAGCCTAAATCGGAGTTGTATTTTATTTTCTATGAATTTTTTAATTCTCGGATTGGAAACTAGTAAACCTACCGGTGGCAGTATATCACCCGTCTACCTTAAGTAAACCACATGTTAACCAATGTGCTAATTGTAGATAGTGAACCCAACTTTGTTCACCTTCTAATCCCTTAATATCTTGCAACCTTTCCAACACTATCCTAAGTGATTTATGAATCTTATTAGAGATTAAAATATGTAGATTTACACATAATTCATTTATGGATGTGGTTATATGTTATGCTTTAGTTTTAATTGTCATTATGCACAACTTAGGATCAAGAGTGTGTGAAACTAACGTTAATTAATTCCGAGATTAAAAGATTGTTGAGAAGCTTGAAAGATAGGGATTCTATTACTCATCTTTTGTAAGGTTTTTATGGAATCAAAATTGATTGTTTTACCACAAGATATATATATCTATGTTGAACTGCTATTATATGAGAATCATATATGAAACTATGACATGAACTCGCTTGTATTGATTAGCGAGGAACATAATGAATTAACATATGTTGTTATAAATTGGGAAGCATGGTTAGGAAAATTGACTCTTTAAATAATGATTAAACATTGAGAAATGATGAGACGTGAAGAGGGCGGCGGTTACGTCATTGGGCACGAATACCTTAAAAGGTAAAATAGGGGGAGGGGATGATGCTCCCTTGGGTCGAAAGTCCCAGAACACACTGTACATGAATCGACTTGGTGAGGACTTGGGGTTTGATATCCCCTCATTGGAATACCCTCGGAATGTTTAGAGGGTAGCCAAGCACACCCATTTGGGTTTCAATAAATTGAGTGATACTTTATGTAATGTGGATACTTAGGAATAATGATGAATATTAATATTGTATATATGTATATATATGAAACTTGCTAATGATTAACTATGGTATCTACGGAATATGATCATAATAAATCACATAATTTGGATAATGATGAAAACTAACTAACCATGCAGATTTATTGTGGTAAAGAATAAAACCTTAAGGTGAGTAATGGTTTTTCCTACTGAGCATGTTGTCGCTCATTCCCTTATATTTTCCTCTTTTCAGGACTCACTAAGTGTGAGATGGTTGCAAGAAAAACAGTTAAGGAAACTATGTAGTTATATTACGTTGGAATTACTTCGAATGCAAAGAATGATCTGCATGATAATGTAAGCATCAATTGTTACTTTCTGTGACT
>CAMOHE010051219.1:0-41665 GCA_946598075.1 Artocarpus hirsutus
AGAGAGAGAAATTAAAAAAAATGAAACTCCCATTCTTTGAAATAAATCAGAATTTTTCTGATTAATTGGGAGGCAAAAATTGTGGGAAGTGGAGAGGATTGGGCTAAGTCATCAATTTTCTCACAATTACCATATTTTGAAATTGTAAAACGGAAAAACTTATCCATTAATTCAAATAATTGAAAAGTCAAACATTTCTTTACTAAATTAAAGAAATCATACCATAATTATGTTATTTAATCAGAATAAAACGTCCATAAATAAATTCCATCTTATCACAATTTTGTAAAATTTTTGCTGACTACTAGTCAGCTGTCATCGGCCTGCCGATCTCAGAAGTCCGGCCTGCCGATCTCAAAAGTCCGGCCTACCGATGATATACCATCGGCTTGCCGTTCTGAGAACATCATTTCGGCCTGCCGAACTGCCTTAACACTCAAAATTCATTCATAACATTTAATTGTCCATAAAAATATAATTAAACACATAACATAAATGACATGAACATTTGAGCACATCAATTCCACGCGAGCGTCACCTGTCATAACACTTAGAATAAAAATGGTTAGCACCATTTATAATATATCATAGCACTTATCATGAGTATATCACTTAACATCATCATTAATATAACATTAACGTCGTCATTTACATAACATTATCCGTTACATCAAATTAGGCGGGTGTTACACTGATATTACGAAATACCTAATACTCTTGAAACGTATTACGTTTAAAGTCCGATCTTTTGTTTGATAATATTTTTTGTATGTTCTATGTATGTATGATTCAAATAGTAGATATATGAAGTGCTTTATACTCTCAAAATGTATCCACATCATGAGGATCTATCTTTTTTTTCTGTTTCACTTTTGTACTCTCGAAACGTATCCATATCATGAGGGTCGATCTTTTTTTCTGTTTTTAAATTTCTATTTGTAATATATTTGTCAAATATATTTAGATTGTTTTATTAATTTTTTTTTTTTTGTTTCCTAATAATTATTATTGAAAGGTTTCCATTAATATAAGTGAAGTATCATGATTAATTCACACTATTAATCAAAGACCTCCTTTTTAAATGTATGAATAACTCTTTGGATGTTATATTTAGTATCTTTAATTAAAATGGATTCATGTATAAGTCATTGCTTATTCTATTGTTTAATTTTAAAAAGTCTTAGTTTAAAAGAATCAAACATTGTTTATTTTGTAGAGTCATGTATAACTCTTGAGCAATCGTATTCATTGGAATCAAAAAGATTTTTCATAACTTCTAGATTAATGAGATTGATAGATATTATATTATTTAAAAATTTAACAATAGCCACATAATTTAAAGCTTAATAGCTATAATATGAAAAGAATAAAGGACATGTAATCTAATAAAATGATTTTTTACCACCAAAAAGTGAATAATTATTTCTTAATTTATAAAACGTAAATAATAGAATAAAAAGTAAAAAGTTAAACTAAAGTAACAGACTCATATTTGGATGAGTTTGGGTAACCATATAATTTAAAGCTTAATAGCCATAATATGAAAAGAATAAAAAGACATGTAATCAAATAAAATGATTCTCGACAACCAAAAAGTTAATAGCTATTTATTAATTTATAAAACACAAAGAATAAAATAAAAAAGAAAAAAAGGAAAAACTAAAGTAATAGACTCATATTTGAATGAGTTTGGTTAATAAAATTATTGATATTATGTAAAGTGAGTTTTAAAAAGAATATGTCTGAATTTTTTTTTAAAAGGATAGAAGAAAACATTGTATAGGACTTTAAACTTTGGATGTCAATGGGAAAAAAAAAATTAATTTAAGCTTATCTAAGTAATAGATTGAGACTTGACATGTTATATATAATGCGAGGCAATTGTTGGTATAGTGTGCTTAAATTTGTTTATCATTTTCTAACTAATTGTTTGGTCATAATCTAAACATCACAGGTTTTGTAAATACAAAAATAGGATTAGGTTAGAAATAAGTTAATATGAATATAAGATTACACAAAAAGTTGAAAATTTTTACAATACAAAATTTTTACAGACTTTCCTATGGAAAATATTTTTGTTATATAAAAAGTTGAAAATTTTTACAGTATATATATACAAACATATTTATATATGTTGATATGATATTATATTGACAAGTTTCTTACAATGTTTTATAGCGTTTTTATTCCCCTTTTCTTTGGTTCTTCCTCACTGCAAAACAAAAAAGTCAGAAAAATTAATAGCAATAATTATTAAGAAAGTCAAAATTTAGAATTATGTGTATTATAAATTAAAGGATTTAAAAGTAATTATATTACCTGGTCATTGGACCTTTTTTTGTTGATTTAGTTTTTTGTTCATAATTGAAATGATAAAAGGTTATTAAGATATATATTTAGAATAATAAATGTTAATTTTTAAAGATATTTAATATAAATTAGTAAATATGTTTTACTTTGTGGTTAACTTTTTTGGGCCTGGTGTTTTTAGATCTATTGTTGTGACAGATGGGAGTTGTGGCAATGGTATTGAAGGCTCAAAACTGCTTTAAAAAAAAACTATCAGGCGCAGAAACATCAACAAAGCAAGTGTAACAAAGGCAATGAAAAGACCATAAGAGTAAATAAGCTGAGATAGGGAGTAAATAAACTGAGAGGAACAGTGAATGAATTGAGAGAAAACGAGAAAGGAGAGACAAAGCATATACAAAGAAGAATAATTTCAAATAGCAGTATTTATACAGACAAAAAGAGAACAATGTTATACAATATCGAAGCAATAATAGTAAAATACCTAACACAATAAAAGCAAATCGAAATGATTTCTTCCGTATAACTAAGTGGCCTTTTTTTTTTTTTTGTTCCCGTTCTTTTTTTAATCATTTTTATACTGATTTCTTCTCTATTTTCCTTTTGTCTTGGTTCCATAAGGAATATGTATGAATTTAAAAAAGAGAACAAAAGAGCACATTTTATAAAAGCGGGAACTTGCATGGGAACAGAAAAGAAAAAAAAAAAAAAAAGCTCAGAGTCTATTGAGACATAATATGTTATAGTAATATGCATGATAAAAGCTAAAAACTTGAATGCTAACGAAAAAGAGGAAAGAAATAATCTAAGCTTACTTAGTCCTTAGTTACTTACCTGCTCCGACAGAACAATAGCTACACATTTCAACAATCTTGAAAATTATGCATAATAGTGTTTGTTTTGAGGGGGAAAGAGGGAAGAAATAAACAACAAATAAAATGTGAAATCCCTATATTTGTTTGCATTTCAATCATTTCATTATTATATGCCATCGCGACAATCAACTTAAATTAATTTTTTACTTAAGAATGATTAAGATAATCACCTTTCATTGACCCAATTGACACATTTTTATAAGCTTATCAGATGTTCTTTTTTTTTTTTAAAGTATATGAAAGTTTGAAATTTTAAAATAAATAAATAAGAGTTGTTAGAAGGAAAGTTGTCGTATTAGTTGAAAAGAACGAAAAAGTTCTGTCAACTTTTGGGCAAGCTTTTTGCAAGGATTTGGTTTTGTTGTGGTTTGTACATTGCTAAAATATCATTATGCTATTTTGGTGCTATAAAAACTTGTTTAAAAAATGACCACATGGGAAAAGCACAGCAACAAAAATAACAATAATACATAATAAAACAACATAGCAAGATCAATTCGTTACATCGAGAGGAAAAGACAGCAAACCAATGACAATATGTATGACAAAAGGGATTGTCCTTTTCTAGCATAAAAACACTATCATGCGCTATTTGAAATTTAAAATAAATAAATAAACGAGAGTTGTTAAAGGAGAGAGTTGTATTAGTTGAAAAGAAGGAAAAGATTGAAAAGAAGTTGAAAAAGTTGGGGAAAAAAAAGGCTGGAAAGAAGGGGAAGGTTCAACTGTGTAAACAGTAAATAATTATCAAATAGTGTTTGACAGCTACTAGTTTACATTATTTTTAATTATAAAAATATAAAATTATAATAACAATAAAAAACTATTATTAATATAAAACTCTTATTTATTATAATAAAAATAGTTCTAATCAATTGACCCGTTGCTCTCCTAATTAAACATCCTATTAATTGTCTGATTAGTTTTAGGAAAGAGATTTTATTTTTTAGTATACAACCCTTTGCAGATCTGCTAATATGGATTCTTTCTGAATCTGTATGTGTAGGTATATATGGCATAAAATTGTATTATGGATAAATATGGTTATTCTCTTGAATAAGATTGATTTATTAGTATATATGTCTCTATATACATGCTAATTCTTATAATAGTCAAAATACCTTCTAATTCCGTTCATAATTACGACCACCTACAGCCCCAAATTTTATTCAGCCCATTTTGTGTGGTTGAAGGAATAACGAATAATTGATATATATGTGCGTCTGTGTATATATATATATGTATGTATATATTATATAGTTATTAAATGTTTTTTAAGCTTTTGTTTCGGCAGGATTCATGGTATAGTGCATTAAAGCTGCAATGCTGAAATATTTTTGTCCAACCACAAAAAATGGATTTTTACTAATAACCCTCTTAGATAAGTATATTATTTGTCTGTTTTAAGTGGGACACCTTTCCAAACCTGAATAACACTACATTACCCTTTTTTCCTCTCTTTTTTTCCTATTTACAAAATAATAATTAAATAGTAGGTCAGATTAATCGATTACAAAGCTCTTTGATTCATTAGACATTGTTAGAATTCTCACCATATTCTAAATAGTGTTAAAAATTTTTAAAAAAATTAAAAAAAAATGAACTGACCGATTAATAAGCAAAAAAAAAAAAAAAAAAACACTTTCCAAATTCTTCAGCCCAAAGTTTCTTCACATCTTCATCTTATTGAATGAAATATCTAGATGCTCCAAATTCTTTAAGCGCCCACTTTCCAAAGGAAGGTGTCTGCAAGAAAAATCCAAATACAGCACAAAATGCAACCAATTTAAAACAATTTCATGCTCCATACAGAATTGACAAAATCCAACGAAATACAATTTTTGACAAAAAGACAAAAATCCCAGCTTCCCAAATACAAAAACGAAGCAAACAAATTAAGGGAAATAAAATAAAAAAGAAAAACAACAAAGAACACAAAAGAAAACAGCAGTCATAAATCGAACAAAAAATTAGATAAAAATCACAACAACAAATTGAAGGGGAAAAAATTAAAATATATATATATATATGTAAACAAAACAGCAGTAATAAATCGAACAAAAAGTTAAATAAAAATTACAAATTTTAAATCACAAATTCCGAAACGCAGAAAAGAAACTAAAATCACATACAAACAGAAATGGAGGAACCCGCACACAACGGAAGGATCAAAGAGAGAGGACGAAAAAAATATCTGTCTATCTAACCCAATACGAACTGTAGAAGGGAAAAAACCAAATCCAAAAGAAAAACAGGAAGAACAAAATTTCAAATGTAAAAATTAACCCCCTATTTGGTATAGTGATGAAAACCACGGTTTCCACTATAAACTAAACAATATAAAACTTTCATATACTACAATAACAATAAAAAAATTTGCTACAGTGTAAAGCTCTTACATGCTACAATAAAAATAGTTCTACTACTGTTCCCACCACCTTTTCAAATACCTTATAAGAAATCACAGTAGGAAATAAAGGAAGAAAAACGCACAACTAAAACCTTAAAAAAAAAGAAAAAAAAGAGAGAGATCGACCATAAGAGGAAGCAGCCAAAAACAAAGAGAGAAGAAAAAAAAAAAAGAAATCAGGCATCAAACCGAATAACCAAAGGCAAGACAAAACATGCAATGGAGGTGAAGAACAAAGAACGGCGCACAACGAGAAGCACGAAAGGGAATCGGGAGAAGAGGATGGACATTAGAGTTTCTTGACTGTGAAATCACAAACAAAACGGCGCACAAAGAGAAGCACGAAAGGGAATAAGGAGAAGAGGATAGACATTATGGGGGTGTTTGTCTGAGAGTTGATGGGACCACAAATTTAAATATGAATATATAAAATTTTTATATATTATAGTAAAAAAAATTATTATAATATAAAATTTTTATATGTTATAATAAAAACGGTCTTTATCAATATTTCCTATATAGGCAAACGGCTTACAGGTTTTTAGGTGTGTAGTCGCAACAACCTAGAAGAAAGACGAGAAAAAGAAATTAACAACCAAAGGCATAAACGCAGTATGACAAGCCAGGGACCAAAAAGTCCCAAAATGCTGTCGCCAGAAGGGAGAAGAAAAATAAAATAATAAGAGCAAAAACAAGAAAGCACAACAAAAGTATAAAACTAGAAGATCACTGAACAAACTAAAGTAGATTCTGCCTATCAATGTTGTAAATAAAACTTTTAGTCGATCCAATGGGTCCTTTAGTTTGACCCCATGTCTTTGTTCAAAAAGATTGATGATAATGAATATGCTATTCATTTTTGTGGTATGAAATTGAAATTCTTTTTTTTTCCCTATATTTAATAATTAATTCATGCATAAGGTATTTATATTATCCACAACGTACGGTAGAGAACCCAAATTATGTGTTGGATTCCTCAATATTTTACATCATGTTTTCTTTTTTATTTTTCGATCAAAATTCATCTTTAAATTTTAAATTCATGTTAAATTTTGCATATATATTATCAACGACTAAATTTGACCTTTAATTCAAAAATTTTCCTTTCACAGCTTATGGTTAAATATGTGACTGAACACTAATTAGGTTGAATCTGTAAAAATGGAAAAATAGTGAAAACCAAAACCCTAATTCAAATGAAGACTTACAACATTAAAATTTACTTGACATAATGCCTAAATAACATTTGATTACAGAGTTTCAAAGGATAAATTCTTCCATTTATAAATAGGTTGTTCAAATAGAAAAGTACATACACATGAAAAAAAAAAAAAAAAAAAAAAAAAACCTTGGGTACATTTTTTTTTTCAAAGATTCACACCTGCATATGTCACTCTATAATTAAGAAATAAAGATTAGAAGGGGGATCAAGCATACAATCTCCACCCAAAATTGTGACAATGAAACCCCTAATACAAACGATGGCTTACAATTTTAAAATTTGTTTTAACAATAACATAATACCTAACTAATGTTTAGGTTGGTTTAAAGTTGCAAACGAGAAATGGCAGACTAACAGGTCAAAAACAGTTGTTAAAAAGGTAGTTTTTATACCCTGTATTTTATGTTTCTTTAGAAAATGTACCTTTAATTTTTAATGTTCTTATCAAATATACGTCTTCAAATAATAACTTATTTTATATCTTTTACAGGTCAAAGCTGGATTATGAATTTTAAAATATCCAAAATACCCACAATGAAAAGAAAAACAAAAAGAAATTAATAAAAACGATCATTTACTTTTGTAAATGAAACAAGACAATGGCAAATATGTCGGGGAGGTTTTGTGAAGATCTAGAGGAGGAAAGAAAAAAACACACATTAATATTCTCGAAATCTGGGGTTGGAGGGAGACGTGTCGCCATCGAGAGATTTGAGGGGGAGGAGGGGGTGCCGTCGTGATTGGGATATCTGCGTATAGGGCTAAGGTGGCTATATCTACGGGAGGAGGGGCTTTCTGTCCTGCATCTAGGCTGTGAGGAGTGGTGTTGTTCAGAGCTGCTTGAGGAGCCGCGGTGGTTGTAGTGTGTTTGGGCAGGGAGGTTAGTTGACGTCGCTCATCTTGGCAACGGGTGGGTGGCCGTTTGGGGGTGGATATTTTCTCCTTTTGCGTCTTCATTCTTAGCTGGGACTGGCATAAAGCTTCTTGTCCTTGTTGCTATATCTTTTACAGAAGCATTTTTCTTATCTTCTTCAATTTTGGGGTTGAGCTAGGACTAGGATACTAGCACTCATGGGTAGTTTGAGCCACGGATGAAAAGTTCAACAAATGAGCGATGGGTTTTAGTCTTGGGTAATTGGTACATTTTGATTAACTGATTGTGGTTGGTCAATCAGACGGTTTGAAAATTATTTTGTAGAAACTTCAACAATAGCAAATCCATTTTTCACAGTATTTTTTTTTCCCGTCCCATATACCTTGGACTCCATCTGATCTAGGCTGAGGGTGTGGGTACGTCAGCACTGGTGTAAGATTCTCAGAGTGGGGTGTTATATATATATATATATATATATATATATATATATATATATTAGTTTGATTTTTCAAGGTATTTGTGTATTTCAAAATTTTTTATTGATCGTAAAAAGGTATAAATTTTTGTATTAAATATAATTTGAAGGCATACATTTGACAAGATTAAAAGCTGATAGTATATTTTTTGAATAAGCATAAAACACATAGTATAAAAAGGTAGATAACCTAAAAACATATATAATGTGTGAGATGTTATTAGTAAATCTTAACTATGTTTGCACCCATTAGCTCAAAAGGATAAACTGCCAGATAAGTAAAAGTTTGGAGAGAATAAGTGCAATTAGGTAGCTAATTTCTAATAGTATCAAGCATAGGCAGAGATAAGGGGGTGACGCTTGTAAGATAAAGAGAGAAAAAGAGTATAGACAGGAGTGAGAAAAGATTTTCTTCCTAGCCCACAGCAAAGATCCACCGCTGCAAATGGCGTCTTTTACAATGACTTTTTGTCTTCTCAAAAAGACTAGAGTCTCTGCAAATATATTTGTTGCAAGAAAATGTCATGTCAATATGTCATTGCTAAAAAGACCTCTGGAATTGTAACTGAGAGTGAAAAACAGCTGCAAAACTATTTGTATTTATGATGATAATGTCGTCGTAAAAAACTCTGCTATTCTCACCATGTGTATAGAGTGTTATCGTCATCAGTACACAATGGTATTTGTAACGCCTTTGTCTTCTCAAATACCTATCATATATGGTGCCAGCTTGTTGGCGTCAAATATTCTTGGCGCCAAACCACTATCGTCACAAATATAAATAGTTATGTGCTGCTTTTGCTGCGATGACATGTCAATGCAAATAAGCATTATATGTGACATGTTGTTGTAAAAATGTTCCTCAATTGCGACATTTTGTTGTAGCTAAAATTGAAATATTGTCGTTGTAAATAATGTCGTTGCTATAAGGCTTGTTTGTAGTAGTGATCCTAGAAGCAGCTCATGTGCTAAACAGAAATTTTCCATCAGAAGTTTAGTTTTCATCCATTATAATAATTTCAACACTTTGTTGAATCCAAGAATATTGTTAAAACTAAACGTTCAAAAGTTAATTATTGCCATTTTTTCAAAATAAATCAGAGGGTAAGTAAATGCATTAAAAATCCTTTAATTTAGGTTCAATTTCATCAAATTATTATGGCCAAACAAAATTACCATCCACTTGCATCAAGCAAATCATTCAAATTTATTTATATGATGTTATCGTTACGAAGTGGGGATTTGATGTGGAACAGAGGTTTTAGAGAATGTCAACTTAATTAAAATGTTTTAGAATTCCTTAATACTAGTTGTTCTCTCTGAATTTTATTTAAAAATAATAATAAATAGAGGAACTCCAACTAGCTAGCAGATATGAATTAGTATCATTACATGTCTTTATCAATATATGCTTACCAAATTATAAGCAATTATTCCTTCCTGAATAATATTTTGCTCCATATTAAAAATGCATTAAAAATACACCTCGTTTATATTAAAGAAAGAATGCTACAAAACTACAGATCAATATTACACCAGAAATTACTAAATTCCACGTACCAAAAAACGACATTTTATTGAAAATTTCTTAGTCGCAACACAAGAAAAAAATGCATCAACTAGATAGCTGTTTAATTACATCAACAACCGGCTCGCTTTTCTATCTTCTCTTTGCAAACCAGTTTAAGACACTTGTACTTTGAAATGATTTAGTTTGCGCAAGTAATATTAAATAATACAGCCATTCTTTTTTTAAAAAATATACATATATATAGTGAGAGAGAAATAAAATAATGGATTGCTAAGTTATGATCCCTAGTAATTTTTTAGCTTGTTTGGCAAAACAGATTCAAGTGTTTTTTATGGTTATAACTATTTTTGTTATAATATTTTTCTCATAAAATTTAAATCAAAAAATAGTTTAAACTATAAAAAACAATGCAAAATCGTCTTTGAATTGCTCTTGCTTGGTGAGTTGTAGAAGGCTAGAAGAACTCACTTTAGAAGAGTGAACGACTCTAATTTGTATCGAGGCTTAATTAAACGTTGCTCATCTTGGATAAAAGATTAAAAAATAGGTCCACTGAATTTCTTTCACGCTGTTTTTCTTGTTTTTCCATTTGCATGCACGAGATAATTTGCTGATACAGAGTGGACTTGAGAAATATAAGATGGGTTTTTTTTTTTTGAGTTAATAATGTTGTCGGTGTATAGCAAGATCAAGCATTGCGATGATTTGATAAATATCTCGTTCATTTTGAAGAAATGAAATGTGGTGGTGTTCAAACATTAATTGATAATTTTAGCGTTAAAGGAGACGTAACTGAGGAAATGGGACAGAAATTGTTTTTAATCTCAATTTCAAAGAAACAGAAATTTGTGTGAAGTATCATTTTACATATTGTAATTTAAAAAAACAAAAGGCATCTCATTATAATTGGAGTTACGGATTTTTCCCTGAATTTATGGATTAGTAGGAATTTTTATAAATGTAGTTTTTTAATATTTATTTTTTATAAATGTCATACTATTTATTTGTGGCATAACTTAATGTATAATATAAATAATAATACGATATAAACTTTTTTAAATGTAACACCGATCAACATAATTTTTAAAAACATGGCATATCATGTAATAAAGAAAGGCCATAATTAGCCACAATATTTTCTCGTCGCTAGAAAGTGACGTTTTAGTAATGTCGTGATGTAGCCCATAAAACATTAAAAAAAAAAAGTCCAATCCCCTCCTACATGAACTTCAAAGGAAAACAGAGCGACCAATTAGCATTAAAGATTCCTAGCACGTCTCAGCTAATTTAGCACAAGTGACCGTGTTGTCAAAATATATGAAAAGAAAGGGAAAGAGTAATTTTGAGAACATTTAATATAGAAGTTTTAGATAACTCAAGAAGAGATGGATTACGATGATCTGGATAACTTAGAAGAGAACGGAAGTCCAATGCAACAAAAAATATTAAAGATCAAATCATTTTCAACTCAGGTTCGGATGTTTAGAAACATTAACCTTCAAAGAAAAAGCTTAGGTCCTGAACACGAATGAGCTCTTATTTTTGAAAAGCCTTGCCCATGTTGATTATGCAAAAGTTCACGAAAAATCAAGTAAAAAGGAAGAGTATAAGTCTAGTGATTTGATGAAATTTGACGATTTTGCAATTTCTCATAATAAATTAAAAAAAAAAATGGGTAGTTGTCTCAAAGTCTAGGAATGAATTAGAGGGGCTTGATAATTTGTGAAAAGCAGTCCTGACAGAAAAAGCCTACGCTCGTTGTGCTCGAACTGGGAAGGATTTTTAGTCACATCAATGGAATCGGATTGGATCGTACGTTCTTTTTCCATCCTCAAGATTTTTCCCACTGGTTTACATTTTGGTGAGATCGTTTTAAATTTTTTAATTAAGAGAGTCCTTGTTTTAATTTTGTTTATTTTTAGAATTGTTTCTTCCTTGTCATTTGTATTTTCCTTGCTTTGTTAGCCTTTATGTTGAATTCTGTATTTGTCCATTTTTTTCTTTTTTTTTTTCTTTTTCTTCGTAATAATTTGAGTGGGAGTTTTACTTTTTCTATAGAAGGAGCTATTTAGTGCTTGCAGAACGTGCCAAGATTTTTTTATATCAGTTACTCTCTCTATTTATTTATTTTTTAAAAAAAAAAGTTAATCTAGCATGGTTTATGAATAAATTTGTGGATAACTTGGTGAACAACAGAGACAGCACTATTAATATATATATATATATATAGAATCATACACGATGATCAGTAACAAAGGCTGAGATCCATATATACATAGATCTCTTATTAACCAACTTCACTACATGTAATGCTAAGCTACATAGGCAAACAAGAGTAGTAAAAACTAATCAACAACATGGAGGTTTACAGCAAGGTGGAGAGTTATAGCCGCCGCGTCCTGGATTAGTTAGAGGCTTTAATTGTTGGGGATGATTTCAGCAAGAGCAGTGGAGAGAACCAACACAACAAGGATCATCAAAAGCAAAATTCTAGGTGATAACATTATTTCTCCCAGCCTAGCCATATTTTGAGTTGAAGATCATCTGATTACATGATCAATTATCGCTGACCTTTTTATAGAGAGCTGAGGCCAATGTGTTCTAGACAGTTGTCAGTTTGTAATTTGTTCTATTTTTGATAGGTTACGTGTCTGGATGCAACACAAAACGGTTTTTTGTGCACCACAAAAATGTAATCATGCTGGAGTATTCGCACTGACACTTGTACGGTTCAGATACTAGATAGGACTCGAGAGCGGACTTTGTATCAATTATCATATTAAAAACTCTACTGATTTGATATTCTTAAATAACTCAGCTAATTATGTACATGTAAAATAAATTATGGAGCTCATATCCTGGTGTTCCTTGCTCTTTGAAAACTATTCTTCCTCTTACTTTCCAATTCACCTTTTAATACAGGATTAAGGGACTCATATCAGTATTGTCCATGATGTAACAGAGGAGTAGGGGTGGATAACTCCTTGTCCCTCCTTTGTCGATAGATTGGGAAGAGAAAACAAAAGAGAGAAAAAGAATAAGAAGGAGACAAAATAAGAGGAAGAAAAAAAGGGAAAGAAAGAGAAAAAATAAAAGAAGAGCGTGGTTTTAACGCGTAAATGGAGAGAAAAATCGTTATAAATTGAGCTCTCATCTTCCTTTCTTAATCATTCCATCTCATTCTCTAAGTTTCTTCTTCAGAATTTAATTCTTTCCTTACTTCGTTGGTGGTTTTCTCTTTATTTCAAAAGAGATAATTGTGATATATTTCTCCTATTTTCTTGAGAAAGAAGTTTCTATTATTCTATTCATGTGATCTAAAGAGGATAATTTTTTCACATTTTAATAGTAAGATTCTTTTATACTTATCATGTGGACATAACTAAATTTAGATGAATTATACTAAATATCTATGTCCATTTTATCTTCATTTATTGATTCCTAATCTTTGTTGTCCCAACAAGTGATACTAAAGTCAAAATTGTGGTATATATAGTACACTATTCACGTATGTGGTACTATTTATGTATTCTATTTATAGTGAAATGATGGTACTTGAGCAGGTCGCCCTAACCAACACAGCGACAAAATTTGAAATAGAAAAGTTGAACGAAAACAATTTTATGTTGTGATTATAATTGATGATGCTGAAAATGATGCAAATTATCAAGAGGAATTATCGTATAAAGCAACGAATGTTGAAGTTCGCCGTAGTAAAGATATTGGTCCAATACAAATTCAAGGCTTGTACATAAACCTTTGCATCGTAAAGATGAAAATTTTCTCAAGTCGGACATTACGGAAACCAATACGGACATTTATGCTGCCCCTGCAGAATTCAATGAAGAAACCAATACTAGTACCGCTAGTGATTGTGGTGGTTGAGTGTGAAAGCATTTGTGTTTTGAGCGTGCGAAATTAATTGTGAAAATGTGACTGTTATATTTATACTATATTTTGTCCGTAGTTCTTTCTTTGAGGACACTCGGCTGGAAGAAAGTGTCTGTCATTCCACTTATTATCGTAAAAATTTTTAGTTTGATTGCCAATTTTCGAAAACAGCAAGTTCTGGACGGTCTACTTTTTTTTTTTCCTAATTTTTTCACGATTAAATTATGTTTTTTAATGTGTCTTTTGTTTTTTTTTTGGTAATTCTCTCAAATAATATTTTTGTAAATATCTTTTTCTTTTAAATACTTTTTTCTTGCCGCCCTTTTGAAATAATTTTTCTTATATGTCTCTACTTAAATAACCTTTTTTTTGCAATACTATGAAATATTGCTTTTTCTTATATATATATACCTTCTCAATAATTTATTTTCAAATTTGCCGCATTGAAATCTTTTTTTTTTTTTAAGAAGAGTTCTAATTTTTTACTAATCTAGACTCATTAAAGAATAATAAATCAACAAGAATTTAAACTTTTTTAAAAAATTACGTTCAAAAGTAAGCAAAAAATTCAACAAATTTACTATGCATGTGCTTCCAACTATTTAATAATATTAAAAGTTGATAAACTGATAATTTATAAGGTTTTTATGTCATTTTGAAACAAAATTCTGGTTCCATCACTGGCTAATTCTCAGGACCGAATTGCCCTCAATTATCACCTACATACCTACCAGATAATGGAACCGATCACATCAAAATTCGTTCCCTTATAAGCCGTGGTAGCGAAAAGATTTTTGTAGTACTAAAGCACATCCTTAATAATCTTTTGACATGAAATCAGCCCATCATCTATTTGAAGAACGTCCAAAGGCTTTTTTGCTAAGCCTTACTATAATTCGAGTGTGGGGGCACTCAGACACTAAAATTCAATCTCGTGTTTTCAGTAGCAAAGCCACCGAAGAGTCTCTTGGAGAAAGCTCCCATCACAAGCCCAACATGTTCTCTAATAAAGCCTACCAACTCCAATCTTTGTCTAATTTGGGAGAACTGAAGTATCACACTAATTCGGGTTATCGGGTTTAGGATTCACGGATTGTACAGGTTGAGAATTCCTCGTTCTATAATCCAATTTAAAACCTTGAGATAAAATAATTGCAAATGGCATTTTTGAAATTAATTATGAGTTCCAAGGGTATTTTGGTAAATATACTAAATAGGAAGGGACAATTTTAAAAATTTAAAAATAGATAGAAATAAATAACAGGAAATAGATTTTAGATGAAATAAAGCTTTAATTGGCACACTAATAATTAATTTAAGTATAATAATATCTGTTAGAAAAATAACGGATGTCACAGCTCTATCCACCTTAAAGAAATTTCATCCTTGAAATTTCAAATCTAATAATACTGATAAAAATCACAAATCCATTATGATTTCGCTTTCGACTCTACACCCTCAATATTATTTCTCTCCAAATGTGGATCATTATATCTCTATTCATTTACTTGAAATATCAATTTTACTGTAAATACTAAATCCCTCAACAAGAGTATTTCTAACAGGTTTCAAATTTACAACATCGTATTATGGTTTAGGAATCTGATAAAAAAAGTACACATGTTGATCATATTATTGTTTTGTCCTTCACTGTCTCTGGACCATGGTTTACAATTATATTAAAAAGATTACCAAATAAATTCTTAAATACTTTATCTTTGGGTTCTTTTTTCTTTCTAAGCAAGAAAAGTTACGAATGATTGGTTTCATATTCTAACTAATAATAAATTCAAACATAATCATAAAATATATAACACAAGCGCTTCTATTAAAATCAGACATTAAACTCACACATAGAGAGATTAGAAGGAACCCCATAGTTGTAAACAAACTCGATGGATTCTTCAACAAACGGCTACCCACATGACACAAACATTCAACTCAAATAATATACTCATATTTTTTATGGAGTATTCCTACAATTGACTTTGATACTTCCACAAAACATTAACAAAATACCATGTTAGAAAAAATGGTTAATAACCATTTTGAGGAGCTATTTTTAAGGCATATTTTGAGCGGGACCCACTTTATAAAAGTGATGGGTCTTACCAGATTTGCGTTCTCCGTCGCGAGAAGTTCGAAATCATATATTTATATGCTCAAAATGGTAATCGGGTGAATGAGAAATTGATGCTCAAATGAGCTTCTATGCACAGTAAACGTATATGTAGACAATGATTGAATCAATATATGTGACACGTGTAGAGACCACTATGAGAGGCAATGTTCTTTTTTTTTAATGAATCGACTGATTCAGAATGTAGACTAGGTCCAAATGTTTAAAATGAAATGGGTCGAGTTGTTTTCGGGCCTTAACACATTTGGTAAGAGTTAAACAATTAACATGAAATTTGAAGCCTAACTTGTTCAGATCTTAAGCCCAATTCATAGCCCAATTCTTAAAAACAATTTAGCTAAGATAAACAACGAGTCTGATTTGATAATAATCAAACATCCTCCTGGATGTTATCTAAATCATTCTAGAACAACAAAATCCTCTTGTAACTCAGTTTATTGGCTTTAATCAAAACCTTGTTGAAAATACATACACTCTTATATTTTCCTTAACACTCAGCATCTGTCAATATATATCTATCATTAACACTACCAAGGGTTTAAACGTGACTAACCTTTAAATCAATATACTTTCTGTCTTCCAACATAAACCACATCAATAAGCAAAGACCATTGATATTACTATTTAAGGGCATCTACAATACTCACAATCCCACTTATACAATCTTTAATTTCCTTATATAATAAAATCTCATGTAACTAAAAGATTCACATATAAACATCTAAAGGTTAAATCTTTCATCGTAAAGGTCCAAAATCATTACAAGTGCTTTAAATATTATGATTTACTTAAGGAAACTTCTATTGGTCATTTTTACATTACACCTATTCATAAAGATCATTGACACGACTTAAATACAATGTACTTAGTAGAAATATTCCAACCTTGAAATTCATAAATTCTTTGACTTTATAAAACTCAACAAACCACAAAATTAACATTTATCTCACTCAAGGTTCAATGTCATAGATTCCTAACTTATCTCATGTTCCTCAAGTAAATAGAACCTCTAAGGAAGATTATCAAGATTTAAGCACTCTATCAAGTCCATGCATAATCACTTCATAGGTTTGAATAAATTATGAAGAATTTGGCACAACTATACCAAACCTTGAAATCAACAACTCAAGCCTTGGATTTCTCATCATTTCTTCCGAGATAAAAAGCTTATAGATCTTTTTAACTATACGAATTTTTCTTAAGTAATCTACGTATAAATTCATTCCATATAATTATCGTACTCGCTTAATCGTTAATACTTTCATTCTAGGGCTTTTCTATGTCACGACATCCTCTTAGACTGTATAAATCAACCTGAAGAATTCAATTTGATGATGACATTAAAAATTCAACTTTAAAACCATCTCAAAAACTAATATTTAAAATGGTATCACACTCCTTAGGTTAACTGAACCTAGGCTCTGATACCAAAAATTTTGTAACATCCCTAAGTGGGGGTTAACAGTTTTTAATAAATTAAATAAAGATTATAAAATAAAAATAACATATCAAAATAAATTTACCCAGTACTTAAATGAAAACTCTCAATTCAAAATAAAAATATAAACAACAAAAAAATCACAGTTTTGATGTAGCACCTTTAATTTAATAATATAAAACCATCATCCTCATTATTCAACCCTCAATATATCATAATTCAGCCACATAAGGTAACATATGATGTTTACATTATCAAATAGAACATTCTTAGTAATAGAAGAGATTTCAACTGATTAAAGATACATATCTTCCTCAATTATATTTCTCGTCGCTACTTCACACTTAGAGAGTCCTAAAAAAATAAAAATATAAGGGAATGAGCGACAATATGCTTGGTAGGAAAACCATTACTCTCTTTTAGGTTTTTATCATTGACATATTAAAACCTGCATAGTTAGTTAGTTCACACTCCCTAGGTTAACCAAACCTAGGCTCTGATATCAAAAATTCTATAACATCTCTAAGTGGGGGTTAACAGTTTTTAATAAATTAAATAAAGGTTAGAAAATAAAAATAAAATATCAAAATAAATTTGTTTGGGACTTAAATGAAAACTCTCAATTAAAAATAAAAATATAAACAACAAAAAAACTACAGTTTTGATGTAGCATCTTTAATTTAATAATATAAAACCATCATCATCATTATTCCCTCAATATATCATAATACAGCCACATAATGTAACATATGATGTTTACATTATCAAAGAGAACATTCTTAGTAATAGAAGAGATTCCAACTGATTACAGATACATATCTTCCTCAATTATATTTCTCGTAGCTACTTCACACTTAGGGAATCCTAAAAAGATGAAAATATAGGGGATTGAGCAACAACATGCTTAGTAGGGAAAACCATTACTCCCCTTTAAGTTTTTATCATTGACATATTAAAACCTGCATGGTTAGTTAGTTCACACAATTATTCATCAATATTATCATGTTTATTTTTTGTGTATACTCTATGATCATTCTTACCAAGTTCTATATATATATACATATACATATTAGTTCATGATTTAATAAAGTTCATTTGTATGCATCGTGCAATAGAGTACATATCATTCAACTCAATAAAACTTAAATGGGCGCACTTGACCACTCTACAATCATTGCAAGAGTGTCCGGTCAAGGGACATCAAGCCCCGGATCCTCACAAGTCGATTCTTGTATAGTGCGTTTTGAAACTTTCGACCTAAAGAAGCGTCATCACCTCCCTCTATTTTACCTTTTAGGATATTAGTGCTCAAAGATGTAACCGTCGCCCTCTTCACGTTTTACCATTCCTCTATGATTGATCATTATATATATAGTTAATTTTTCTAACCATGCTTCTCAATTTATAACAACACATGTCAAATCAATTTATTCCTCGCTGTATAATACAAGACGAGTTTATATCATTGTCTCATAAGTGATATTCATATAATAATAGTTCAACATACATATATATCTTATAGTGTAAATAACCAATTTCAATTTCAATTTCATAAAAACCTGACAAAAGAGACGTAATAAATTCCTTGCCTTTTGGCGAATACAACGCTGATAACTTACAGCTCACGATACTAAGTTCACCACGTAAATTCTAAGTACTTTGTTATCCTACGATATATAAAATAACTATGCTTTTAACTTAATTCCTATTTTATAATTATGTACCATATATTCTTATTAGTGTGCCATAATCATTAATATAAAATCTTTAGAAAATTTCGTAACACAAAACGTTGAAAAACATATGAGTTTGGACTAATCGATCGGTCATCCGATCAGTTACTTCTAGCCTACCAATCAAACTACACATTTCAGACCTCTTTACTAGCTTACCGATTTATAAGGTTCAACAAAGTTCAGCCTGCCGATCTATAAGGTTCGGCCTGCCGAAGTTGGTAGTATTCGGCCTATCAATCTACAAGGTTTGACCTACCAAACTTGCCAACGAAGTCAATTTACCATTTGACAAGTCTGGCCTATCGATAGAAGAATTTTTGAAAATTCTAGTTTTCTATTCCAAGGGTTTCAAACTTTAAAACTTAATTCGACCATTTTTATCAACTTTCAGGACATAGAAAATGCATAACAACTAAGAAATGTCATACTCAAACATATATAGATCATCTTTCTTGAAATTTTGATACTCAATATACAAATCTAAGCCAAAAATCAAAACTTCTCAAAACTAATTCAAAAAACTCATTTTAAACAAAGATTTATATAAATCAAGCTTCAAAAGCATCGTATAATTACCCACAAACATCAAAACACATTTTTTACAATTCTCATGCTGAAACACAAATTTAGATCAAAGTTTTAATTTAAAAACCTTACCTAAAGCTTGAAGAAAAATAGTGATTTTGCTTGCAAAAATCCTTGATCTTTAGTTTGTGATTTTGGAAGATCTAAGAAGTTAACCTTGTATTTCTCTCTTAATTATCTTGAAATGGGGTTGATGATCTTGATTTTGAAGCAAACAAGGGAGAGAAAACGAGAGAGAAAGAGAGAAAGAGGAAGTGTCTCATGGGAGGAAAGAAGAAAAGAAGAAGAAAAAGAAAAAGAAAAGAAAAAGAAAGAAAGTGGAGGAGACAAAGGGAGGTTGGCAAATAAAATCAAGTCTCCATTGGAGACTTTTGGAGCAAATAATGCCAAATGGCATTTTTGAAATTAATTATAAATTTCAAGGGTATTTTGGTAAATATACTAAATAGGTATACAAAATTTTAAAAATTTTAAAAATAGGTATAAATAAATAACGTGAAATAGATTTTAGATTAAACAATGTTTTAATTGGTATACTAATAATTAATTTAAACATAATGATACCCGTTAGAAAAATAACAGGTGTCACACTTACAAACTGGCAAACAGGGTCTTTAAGTGCAAGATTTATCAGGCATTTCTTTCTATATGGAATTTGGTTAGAGTTTAGAAATTACACCTTAGACATATCTACTAGGATGATTATGAAGAGTCAATTAGACGTCTTCAAGTTCTCTATAGAGAGGCCATTTTTATAGCAATAGATTTTTTTCTTCCCTATTTACGGACACAAATCCAGGCAAACAGACCCTTACAAATTTACCGTCTACATTTGTTAAAGCTAGACTTGATAGTACATGCTATTTTTCTCGTTTCACTGAGACTGGTACCCATAATTGGAAGGCCGACATTATGATTAAAGTCACTTAGATGAATATTTTTCCTTCAATTAACATTCTCATATCACTAAGAATATCAAAACGCATAAGAATCTATAGTCCAGTGATTCTACACCTATATTTCTATCTGAGAATCCTTTGAGAAAATGAAGGGAAATATTTTCTTAGATGATGATATTTTAGATCCATACAAAACAAAAAAAAAAAAAAGAAAAGAAACAAATAAAAAAACAAAGAAATAAAAATGATTAGGATTTTTGGATAAGATTCAAGTATTTGAAAAAAAAAAAGATTTGGAAAACTAAGGGGAAAAAAAAAAAGAAGAACAACCTTCAAATTTTAGAGGAACAACCTTCAGAAAATGAGAGAAAATTCTAGACGGAAGGAAGAATATTTAAGAACTAGAAAAAAGAGAGAGTATAAAGAGAAAGAGAAACGAAAAATGGATATGAATGAAAAATGAACTGGATTCACCTGGACTGGGCCAACTATTCTTGCTCAAATTAACTTATATATTATGGCTTAGGCTCATATATTTTAACTAGATTACTCTGTAACATATTTTAAACATATTATGAATATTGATACATTTTCCTACTTAAATATAATAGTAATATTTTCATGTATCGGTATATCATAAATTAATTTAATAAACAAGTACTACTACATGTATATTTATATTATTATAATCTTGATAAATTAAAATTCAACCGGACTCCCTCACTATATATATATTTATGCATATAAACTAATTTTATATTGCAAGAATTTTAATTTTCTATTAAATAGAACGCTATTTTCCATTGCAACATGCGGGTTTCTCTGCCGGTTACTTAACTAAAAAATCCACTGCTTCAACTATACAGTATTAGTACGTATTACCGTTTTCCCTCGATCATTCATAAAAGACTAGCTTTGCACTCTAACATTACACAAAGTCTAATACAGAATTACATTTCCATCATTTAGTTATTGATCAAGCAATAACAGTATTTAACATTTTTCTTTGTTAATAATAAGATAGATGCTACGTGGAGAATGACGTGTGTAGAACACAATAACACGTGCAAACAGAAACAAAAATATTAAAAATTTATATTGCTATTGCGCCAATACAGCTACAAAATATTCCCTTTAAGAAATATAAAAACAATTTGAGAAATAAGTTTAAACTCAAAAAATAAGTTTAAATGCTTTAATATATAAGAGTCTTATCTTATGTTATATTTTTATTTTACACTATAATATTTGAGAGTTTTATATTGTGTACGATCTAAACTTGTAAATTTAAACTCATTTTTTCAAACACTATATTAGTTTTATACTCAACAAATAAAACAAATGAAGCTAGAATACTTTTTTCCACCTCAAGATAAAAACACTTGATTCGTCACCCTCCTTGTTTCTCCACTGCACTTTTTTCTTGCTTTGTTCTGCCGTTGTACTTCGGCTATTATGAGCTTTTCTTGCGTTGCCATGCATCAACCGGAGAGGGCAGGACTCCATTTCATAGCCCAAGGGCCTTGGCATGTTATGAACAATTGTGACGTGGCCTTACAGTTTGTCACACGTCTTGGGCCATTCTTTCGGCCGCGTACCTATAAACAAGAACGAAAATATCAGTATTTATAAAATCATCAGTACTTTAAAATTAAAAATTTTAGAGAAAATATTTATATCGTTAGAAACATCGAAAAAAAATTATGAAACCTAACAACATTTGTTTTAGAATGAAATTTTGATATAAACAAAGATTCTATAAAATAATACGCTACAACTTCCGAGAGATAGATATATATACTAATTTAACATTAGCCAAAATTTTCTCTAAATTTTAGTATCTGGACGAAAACTTTTCTAATATTTTTAAAAGTCCCACCAAAATTTCAGAATTCTTAAAGTCTTAAAACATCTTTTGCGTGTAAAAAAAATTCTCTGAAGTTTATAAAAAATTTTGGTAAATCTCAAAAAAATTATTGCCTTTTTCTTAAAAAAAAAAAAAAACATAGGACAAGTGAGATAAAAGCCCTTTAATTTCGGTTCAATTTCATCAATTTCCTGTGGCCAAATAAAATTACTATCCACCAGCATCAAGCACAACATTCTAATTAATTTATATGATATTATCATCATGAGTTGGAGGATTTTACGTGGAATAGAGGATTTAGAAAATGCCAACTACGTCTTGATTAAAATGTTTTAGAATTCCTTGATTTTTTTCTCTGAGTTTTTTTTTTTTTTTAAATAAAAGAATGGAGGAACGCCAACTAGCTAGCTAGGACGTATAAAGAATCATTACGTGTCTTCATCATATATATATATATATATATATATATATATATATATGCTAATAAAAAATTTTATAAGCATCAATGCCTTTCTAATTATAAATAATCTTTTTCTAAACCATGATTAACGTGCTAGAACGGTACACCTCACTTATATTAATCAAGAGTGCTACAAATGTACATATCAATATTGTACCGGAAAATACCTACTCCCACGTAAAAACAACATTTTGTTGAAAAATTCATAGTCGCACCAAAAAAATTTGTAGCCAGCTAGCTGTATAATTACACCATCAAGATCAGTTTTCTATAATTTCGAGGCTGTTTTGATTGTCGGATCGAATTGAAAACATTATTGTAATTCAAATTTTTTGAGAGACAAGATTGTTATGAGACTGGGAACTCTAAATTTTTCTTTTTCAAACTAATGAACCAAACAGAAAATGATAATATAATTAGTAGATGACTATTTGGAAAATTTGATTCATATAAAGATAAAAGTGGATAATTAACGGTCCGTTTAGTAAATAGATTTGAATTAGTGATTTGATTTGAGTTGTGTAATTAGAATTAGGATTTGAGTTAGTGATTTGAATTGTTATTAAAATTGACGTTTAGATGTGCATTTGAGTTTTAATCTGAGTATAGAATAAAATTGAAATTTGTATTTAGAGAGGTAATGAAATAGTTTTTATTTTATTAACAAATCTAATAAAATTTTAATGTTAATGATCTTTAAAAATATACAATATGGATCTTAATTTACTCTTCTCTTCACTAAAAACCCAATGAAAAAAGAATCATCTCAACTGGATATTAAATGAAGAAGTTATGATTTTTTCCCTCAAATAGAGGGGAGATAATTTTATGTTTTACTATAGCAAAGATATTCAAGTATCAAGAGTTTAAAGGGACTCAGAACTCTGAAAAGTTAAATTCTTGACACTCATTTGATTTAGACTTTGGGGGAAATAAACATATATCTAAAGAATTCTTGATACTTAAATCTAAATTTGAGTCCATTGAATTCAAAAAATACACAAAACAAACAAGCCCTAAGAATCCAAATTTTCAAGATTTCTTATTGACGATTGTCTTTTAAAGTAGACAAAATCAGAGTTCATAGATACCAATCCTAGAAATATAACTTAAAAAAAAATAACATCGAATCCACGTATGACACATGCCAACGAGCGACCGTAATACAACCTATATTGAATTTTTTATAACACAAATTACGTAATAAGATTTATAACTGAGTCTAGGGTTTGGAAGTAAAATGACATACGAAATTTCTTTGTACCATAAAACTTCTTTGTTGTTCTGACGATGCGCATGAATTTTTAATTAAATCGTTTTCTTAATCAATGAAAAACGACACCATTCGCAGTGAGATTTCGACATTGCAATTATGCAAGAAGTTACAAATAAGTCAAAGAAAAGACATGTCAGTTTTATAGTCTACGGTGAAACAGCTTTCCCTGAAGGAAAAATAGAAAACGCTACCACGATGCGTAAACGACACCATTTACCAAAATAAGGTAACGACATTTCGTCATGACGTTTTACCCAACTAGGAAAACTACGTCGTTTTGTGATGACAAAATCACATCCACGCCAGTTATTTCCTGTCTCTTCTTGAAGGACAAACGCATACCGTTTGACTCAATATAAACGATATGTCGATTACGTCATAGACGGACGACATGTTGGTTTAAGTTGTTGAACGGCATTAAGTTTGGTGATGGCAAAAGACATGTCGTTTTTATGTTGCAAGAAGTCGTTTTTTTCCCCCTCATCTTTGCTCTTCTTGGATTATCCATGGTTATGAGTACTTGATTATTGAGGGAAAAGTCGGTTTGATATCTTTTGTTTTTCTTTTCCGAAAAGTTACTATGTTATCTTTGTATAACTTTAAGAATTAATAGTTTAGACAAAAATATATTGCATCAATTCAACTTTTATAAGAGAAAAACATAACAAAAAAGTTGGCTTGAAGGAAAAATTTTGGTTTGAAACATATTCTTAATCAGACTCTAAAATATAATCCTCAGACTTTCAAAAGAATTCATTTTTGCACCCTACAGCCTATTTTTAGAGTATAAAACTTCTCCTTTTTCTCCCTCCTTTTTATTTAAATGATCTACAATTACGAAAAAAAAAAAGTGAAATCATTACAGTTATGTTATTTTTTAAAAATGCTTATGGTAAATTATATTTTTAAAATATTTATGGTAATAACATTTTTACAGTATGAAACATTTAAGAAGCATATTTATAAGGTAAAACTTTTATATATGAAAGCATTCATTTACAAATTATATGTTATTTACCAAAATATGTTAAAATATGATATTTGTCTAAAATATTTTCAGAAAAACGTTATTTAGTTCTTTCTCCCTAGAAACAAAGACTGAAAATATATGTGAATATCATTTTTACTGTGTCTAAATATCAATAAATATTATTTTTGGCCTTTTTTCTAACTTTTGTGCAATTAAAGAACAAGGAGAACGGGTGCAAAGGACATTCTATGTTTACAAAATCGGTTTTACGGTTCCAAAATAATAAGTTTTAAGATATTGGGATACTATTATACTATAAAAATCACAAGAAATCAAAGTAATTTTTTTAAAAAATATATATAAGATATTAAAGTGATTATATATGCTTCCTGAATCCCTTCTATCTTCGAGCCGCGAAGCCCCTTTTTTTTTTTTTTTCAGATAAATTTTAGGAACTTCCCTTGAAGCATATCCCTTATATTAACATACTCCAAATTTTGAAATATATCTATTATGCCTCCTAAACTATTATATACTCATGTCTTTTACAAGTTATCAAGTTTTTCCAAATTAAAACCCCCCACCATACTCATGTCTTTCACAAGTTATTAAGTTTTTCCAAATTAAAACCTAACCAACCCCCCTCCCCCAAACCCTCATTTGCGCACCCAAATTTGGTTGGAGAAAGGTTCATGTGTAATATATGGTTTTATTTAATTAACATAGTGTGTTGAACTTGAATAATTAATGTGCCAATTAAAATTAAGTTTTTATTAATATTAAATTATTTTTCCCATTCATGTTCTTTTATTTTATATAAACATAAATTTCTGGTCACTTTTTACATTTATAAAATTCTCCACCTTTTTTAAGTAATTTTCTTAGAAATGCTAAGACTTATTCAGATCCTTAAATTTCAGCCTTAGCATCTCTTTATCAAGAAGGATTCATATCTGCTTTCTTTCTTTCTTTCTTTCTTTCTTTCTTTTTTGTTTACAATCAAGTCGCTAAAGGTCATATATATATGTGTGTGTATATATCCAGTTATCTTTGAGCATCTGACTATTGCAATGATTAAGGAATTGCTTGTATTTTCATTTCACAACTAATTTGTTATATATATAGATATATATATTTTACTATTTGAATTGAGTATAGCAATACTATTTGGATTATGAATTTGCATGCGAATTTGACAATGTTGCTGATGATTTTCTCTTTGGGTCATGAATGGGTGATGAATTGGTAAATTTGAACCGTTCCATCTCTATTTGTCAGAGTACGTATTTGTAATTTTTTTTATTTGGATTGTTTTGGTAATTTGTAATATTTGATGACTCTAAGGTGGGTGAATCTCGAAAGGTTATTAAGAAGTAAATCATCATTACATGTAGAATAATATCTCAAGAACACCAGAAGTTAATGATGTGATTGAAATTGATGATGTTGAAAATGATGCAAATTATGAAGAGGAATTATCACATAAAGTTGACATTATTGCAGTTAAAGCAACAAATGTTGAAGTTCCCCGTAGTAAAGATATTCGTCCAATACAAATTCAAGGCTTGTACATAAACCTTTACATCGTAATAATATCTCAAGAATACCAGAAGTTAATGATGTGATTGAAATTGATGATGTTGAAGATGATGCAAATTATGAAGAGGAATTATCACGTAAAGTTGATATTTTTACAGTTAAAGCAACAAATGTTGAAGTTCCTATAGTAAAGACATTCGTCCAATACAAATTCAAGGCTTGTACATAAACCTTTACATCGTAATAATATCTCAAGAACACCAGAAGTTAATGATGTGATTGAAATTGATGATGTTGAAATGATGCAAATTATGAAGAGGAATTATCACATAAAGTTGACATTATTGCAGTTAAAGCAACAAATGTTGAAGTTCCCCGTAGTAGAGATATTCGTCCAATACAAATTCAAGGCTTGTACATAAACCTTTACATCGTAATAATATCTCAAGAATACCAGAAGTTAATGATGTGATTGAAATTGATGATGTTGAAGATGATGCAAATTATGAAGAGGAATTATCACGTAAAGTTGATATTTTTACAGTTAAAGCAACAAATGTTGAAGTTCCCATAGTAAAGACATTCGTCCAATACAAATTCAAGGCTTGTACGTAAACTTTTACATCATAATGATGTAGTTTAACATAGTAATTAAAAATATTAGTTAAAATTATAAATATTATAGTATATAAAAGTTTTATATTATAATATTTTTTTTTATTTTTATTGTAGTATATAAAAACTTTATATTATTTTTAATTAAAAATTAATTAAAATCAACTAATATCACTCCGACTAAAAATTTTTCCTAAAGTCGGACATTGCGGAAACAAATACGGACATTGATAGTGCCACTGCAGAATCCAACGAAGAAACCAATACTTGTACTGCTAGTGATTGTTGTGGTTGAGTGTGAAACCATTTGTGTTTTGAGCGTGCGAAATATTTTGTCTGTAATTCTTTCCTTGAGGACACTCGGCTGGAAGAAAGTGTCTGTCATTCCACTTATTACTGTCTAAATTTTTAGTTTAATTACCACTTTAACACGTTTAAATTTTGTTTTCTAAATGTGTTTTTGTTTATTTTTTGTTAATTCTCTCATATAATATTTTTATAAATATCTTTCTCTTTTAAATACTTTTTTCCTTGCCGTCCTTTTGAAATAATTTTCTTATATGTGTCTACTGAAATAACTTTTCTCTTGCAATACTGTGAAATATATATATATATATATATATATATATACACCCTCTAAATAATTTATTGTCAAATTCGCCACATTGAAATCATTTTTTAAGAAATGTTACTAATTTTTTTTTTTTTTTACTAATCTAAACTCATTAAAGAATAACAAATCAACAAGAAATTAAACTTTTAAAAAAAAATTTATGTTCACGTAATTAAAAAATTCAACAAATTTAATATGCATGTGCTTCCAACTATTTAATAGTATGAAGAGTTGATAAATTGATCATTTCCGAGGTTTTTCACTTGCTGTTCATGTCATCTTGAAATAAAATCCTGGCTCTACCACTGGATAATTGTAAGGTCCAAAGTGCCCTCAATTTTCACCCATATGCCTACCAGATAATGGAAACCTTCACATCAAAATTCATCCCCTTATAAGGCGTGGTAGCGAAAGGATTTTTGTAGTACCGAAGCACATCTTTAATAATCTTTTCATGTGAAATCAGCCCATCATCTGTTTAAAGAACGTCCAAAGCCTTTTTTGACAAGCCTCACTATAATTCAAGTGTGGGGCCATTCAAATACTAAAATTCAATCTCGTGTACAATAAGGTCAATTTCACTAAGAGAAAGCTCCCATCACAAACCCCACATGTTCTCTAATAATCCTCCAAACTCCAATCTTTTTCTAATTTGAGAGAACTGAAGCATCACATTTATTCAGGTTGTCGGGTCTTTTATTTGCCTGTAGATAGATTTACCTCTAAAAATAGGAATAGTCTCCTCTGGATCAACTGGCTCAGAAAATCCGCAGCAATACAAGCAATAGTATGGGAGACAATGGATCACCTTGTCACACATCGCTTTCTCGCAATTGAAAAAACCTTCAGGGAAACAATTAAACAGAACGAAAAATTTCCTAATCCATGCTAAAAATTGATCACTAAATCGAAAAGCAGGCAAAACATGAATAAAAAATCCCAGTCCATGGTATCAAAAGTCATACGGATCATATCAACTTTAATATCGAAAAACTTCTTTATCAATGGCATTTACGGCTTCCAAGGTCGAAATAAAACATTCTTGCATTTGCTTACCTGCTATGATGCCAAATATGACCGCGCCAAAAAATTTTGGCTGCAATTTTTTCCAATTTCTGCTCAAGGATCATGGAAATTGATGCAGTATGGCACTACCTCAAGGCCAGATAAGGCAATTTTTTGGTTTTCTAAGATTTGATATGGTGGTTAGAATCATTAATTAAAACGATAAACATTGTAATATATAAGAGCTTTATATTATAGTTATTTTTTACTTTTACTATTATATATAAGAGCTTTATACTGTTACTAACTGAAAAAATTAGTTAGCTTAGACTAACGCACTCATACTAAAAATTTTTCTCAAGTCAGACATTGTGGAAACAAGTACGGACATTGATAGTGCCACTGCAGAATCCAATGAAGAAAGCAATACTAGCACTGCTAGTGATTCTAGTGGTTGAGTGTGAAACCATTTGCGTTTTGAGTGAGTGAAATGACTGTGAAATTGTGACGGTTATATTTGTACTATATTTTTAGGGTGTTTAAAAGGTGATAAAAATCGTTTGTGTAGGGAGAAATAGGTCTTAGGAAAGCTTTCTTCGTATGGGTCCGACCCGGTTTGAATCTAGATTAGTCGGGTTTACTTCCGCTAGAGTTGAGGGACCCTTTCTGTGCATTCGTGCCTCTATGTGGTCGGTCCGGATACCGGATAATTTTCACAAAAAAAAACCACTTTTATTATAATATGTGAGAGCTTTACATTATAGCAAATATTTTATTGTTATTGTAGCATGTAAAAGTTTTACATTATTTATAACTGAAAAAATAATAAGAACCACTTTTGTCAAATATAAAATTTGTCTGTAATTCTTTCTTTGAGGACCCTTGGCTGGAAGAAAGTGTCTATCCTTCCACTTATTATTGTCAAAATTTTTAGTTTAATTACCAGTTTGCGAAAACAACGAGATCTGGATGTGGTCTACTTTTTTTTTTTCTATATTTTACACGTTTAAATCATATTTTTTAAATGCGTCTTTGTTTTTTTTTTTTTTTTTTTGTAATTCTCTCAAATGATATTTTTATTAATATCTTTTTCTTGTAAATTTTTTTTTCTTAGCACCTTTTTGAAATAATTTTTCTTATATGTGTCTACTTAAAGAACTTTTTTCTTGCAGTATTGTGAAATACTATTTTTCTTATGCACCCCTAAATAATTTATTGTCAAATTTGCTACATTTTTTTTAAGAACTGTTCTAATTTTTTACTAATCTAAACTCATTAAAGAATAATAAATCAACAAGAATTTAAACTTTTTTAAAAAAATTTATGTTCAAAAGTAAGCAAAAAATTCAACAAATTTAATATGCACGTAATTCCAACTATTTAATAGTATTAAGATTTGATATATTGATGATTTCTAAGGTTTTTATGTCACCTGAAACAAAATCCTGGTTCTACAACTGAATAATTGTAAGGTCCAAATTGCCCTCAATTACAACCAACATACCTACCAGATAATGGAACCGATCACATCAAAATTCGTTCCTTTATAAGCCCTGGTAGCGAAAAGATTTTTGTGGTACTGAATAATTGTAACGTCCAAATTGCCCTCAATGATCACCTACATGCCTACCAGATAATGGAGCCGATCACATCAAATTTCATCCCCTTACAAGGCGCGGTAGCGAAAAGATTTTTGTAGTACTGAAGCACATCCTTAATAATCTTTTGACATGAAATCAGCCCATCATCTATTTGAAGAACGTCCAAAGGCTTTTTTGCTAAGCCTTACTATAATTCAAGTGTGGGGGCATTCAAATACTAAAATTCTATCTCGTCTTTTCAGTAGCAAAGCAACCGAAGAGTCTCTTGGAGAAAGCTCCCATCACAAACCCAGCATGTTCTCTAATAAAAGCCTACCAACTCCAATCTTTGTCTAATTTGGGAAAACTAAAGTATCACATTAATTCTGGTTATCAGGTTTAGGATTGACGGATTGTACGATTTGAGAATTTCTTGATCCATAATCTAATTTAAAACTTTTAGATTGGGATTTTTTCAACCCATTACTAAACTCATCTAAAACATTTGAATTGGATTAAATTTGACGCATTGCATAGATCGACGAATTTCGTGAACACCCCTAATATTTTCAAAAAAAAAAAAACTAATCAAGTAATTCCATGTTTTTATGTTTACAATATGGAAAGTAACAGCACTTCACACAAATTAAAATCATTTTATTAGATTACATGTATTTTTATTCTTTGCGTATTATAGGTATCAAGCCTTAAATTATACGGCCAATTGAAACCATTAAATTTTTAAATAATATAATCTCCATCAATCTCATTAATCTAGAAGTTATGAAAAATCTTTTTGTTCCCGATGGCTAGGATTGCTCAGGAGTTGTACATGACTCTATAGAATAAAAAATGTTTGATTTTTTTAATTTAAGATTTTTTAAAATTAAACAACAGAATAAGCAATGACATATACATAAATCCATTTTAATTAAAATTCGGTTTAGTTCATAGATTTGAGTAAAAAATTTGAATGAAGATTTAAATTTTTGTGAGAGAAAATATTGTAGCAAAATGATTCGAACCGTGATTTGAACCAACGAACCAAACAAGCTCTAAAGATACTAAATATAATATCCAAAGTGTTATTCATACTTTAAAAAAGAGGTATTTGATTAACAGTGTGAATTAATCACGATACGTCACTTATATTATTGAGAACCTTTCAATAACAATTATAAAGAAAAAAACATAATTAATAAAACACTCCAAATATATTTGACAAAATATATTATAAATAGAAATTCAAAAACAGGGAAAAAAAGGCCTCATGATATGGATACGTTTTGAGAGTACAAAAGTAAAGCAGAAAAAAAAAGATAGAATCTCATGATGTGGATATATTTCGAGAGTATAAAGCATTCTGTATATCAGCTATCCTAATCATACATACATGGAAACTACAGAAATATTATTAAACAAAAAATCGAACCTTAAACAGAATACGTTTCGAGAATACCAGGTACTCCGTAATATCAGCCACCCTGATACTGAAATAAATGAATATAAAGGTTTTAACAATAACATGTCACAAAACAAACACACAAAAGACTATAAAAATAGACATCACATAAAGAAGAGTGGTTATTCAAAACACAAACATAACTGTGAACATGTTGTTGGTAAAACCGAAAGATAACAGGTAAAGATACAAATCTAATGGCTACTTCATATTACCTTTATCCTAATCCAACTTTGAAGTTGTAGTATCAGACCCTAAATGGACGACACATATTTTGTCTAATAATTCTTCGACAGTTGAAACAATAACAAAGATTTATCTTGCCGACTGTACAATGAAGTTCTCTTCCGCCACGTGCTCTAAAAACTTCAACAAACCAACATAAAGTCCTAATGGTTTAGAATGAATGCCCAACAAGTTCCTACTAACAACTACAAACATTTCATCAAGAGTACCTAAACCACCTAATAGAACTATAAAAGCGTCTATTATATTAATCATGGCTTCTATACGTTCACAGATGCAGCCAACTATTTTTTCTGTACCTATAGTCTTCTCACAAAAATTACTTTCAGCTAGGACTTTAGGCATAATCCCTAGAACTTGGGCATCATTAAGATTGCGTTGCTATTGAAACACTCCTCATTAACCCTAAGTTACCTCCTTCATAAATTAGGTTAATCTTCCCACATGGTAAATTTTGTAATAAATATTCTGCACCTTCTACATAGACTCTATCTTTCCCAAGACTAAAACTACTAAAGATACAAAAAATTCTGATTTTTCTAGATAAATAAGAGGAAGATATGTTTGATTGTATAACTATTTTTTTTTAAGTATTTGATTTTTTTTCTTTTTTGTTTTATATCCACTCTCTCTAAACTCTTAAGTCCTAAATAGGATTTTAAACAATATGAAAATGAATAAGGACAAAAGAGTTCGACAATTAGGTGATAAAAGATAATTTAAAAATTTAGATAATATATGTACAGATAAGAAAAACAAGACAAATTTCATAATAAATTTCAAAATTTCTAAAGTCCTATAACATCTTTTAGGTGTAAAAAAAAAAAAAAAAACCCTTCTCTCAAGTTTATAAAAATTTTGGTAAATATCAAAAAAATTATTTTACACACAAAAGATATTTCAAAACCTTAAATTAACACAAATTTTGATAAAAATTTTGTGTATATCAAAGAAATTTTTGTCCAATCCCGTTAAGGCCAGCAATTTGGGTCACGATACGAACCCGACAGGAAAAATATGGGTTAGGGTTGGGAAAATAGGCCTCGACTTGGAATTGGGTCGAACCCGTCTGACCCGTACAGAAAACGGGTTGGGTTAGGGTCAACCCGAATCAACACGAAATCAATCCGAAATAACCCGCCAAAAACGTGTCGAAATCAGGTTAACTCGAAAATTGACATGAAAATTGTTAATCAATCTGTGTAACCCAAATTGAACTCATGTGGCCTTAATGCAACCCATATAACCTGAAATTAATTTTAATGTGTCAAATTAGTTTAACATTTGTTGTATATCCAACTTGACATGATTCTTATTTCTAGCATATTTGTTTTTGTTAAACTTATACAAAGTTTTGTTAACTTTTTTGATGGTTTTGTTTGTTAGGTTATTGTTTATTTTGTAGGCTTATTGTTAGGTCTATCGTGTTATGGGTCTATTAGGTTTAATGGGACAGTGTGTCGTATCAATACAAACATACATAAAGTAGCACATTGGCGGGTTGCACAAGTCCGGTCGGGTCAACCCGTCTACACTTCAGGTCGTGTCTGGGTTGAAATTTTTTTGATTTGTCGGATTCGAGTTGACGTGTTAACTGTTTAAATAAGGGTTAATCCGACCCAGAGGCCTAAATTTTCAGCCTTAAATCCGGTAGGAGCTTCACGACCATATACATTATTATTTGTTTTTATTTCATGTGGTGCACAATATGTTGTTTTTATACATTGTCAGATTGTTTTTTTTTTTATTTATATTTTACTTCTCGCTTGTCCACACGCGTGGTCTTCAACTTTTTACAAAATCACGTGTACATTTATCACCAAATGCCTGCCCAAACTCACTATAAAAAAGAAGTTTTGTGCTCCATTCTGAACCAACAAAAGCTAGCAATTGATACAGCCCTTGGCACGATGCTTGCAAAACACTTTCCACCTCTGTTTCTTCTTGGAGTGGTGCTTACCACCAATCTCTCTTCTGCTTATCACCAACACCAACCTGTCACTCCCAAACATCATGAGAACAAACAAGAGACGGCACTGAAACCACCTCCAGAAGAAGATCAGCCGATCTTGAAGCCACCTCTTGAAGAAGAGCAGAAGCTGAAGCCGCCTCCTAAAGAAAAGGGGCCATTGAAGCCGCCTCCTGAAGAAGAACCGCCTTTGAAGCCACCACCGGACGAGCCAAAGCTAAAGCCTCCTCCCGAAGAGCCGAAGCTAAAGCCGCCTCCTGAAGAAGAGCCGCCTTTGAAGCCACCTCCGGAAGAGCCAAAGCTAAAGCCGCCTCCGGAAGAACCGAAGCTAAAGCCGCCTCCTGAAGAAGAGCCGCCTTTGAAGCCGCCTCCGGAAGAGCCAAAGCTAAAGCCTCCTCCAGAAGAGCCGAAGCTAAAGCCGCCTCCTGAAGAAGAGCCGCCTTTGAAGCCACCTCCGGAAGAGCCAAAGCTAAAGCCCCCTCCGGAAGATCCGAAGCTAAAGCCGCCTCCTGAAGAGCCGCCTTTGAAGCCACCTCCTGAAGAGCCAAAGCTAAAGCCGCCTCCGGAAGAACCGAAGCTAAAGCCGCCTCCTGAAGAAGAGCCGCCTTTGAAGCCACCTCCGGAAGAGCCAAAGCTAAAGCCTCCTCCGGAAGTAGAACCGAAGCTAAAACCGCCTCCGGAAAAAGAGCCGAAGCTAAAGCCGCCTCCCGAAGAAGAGCCGCCACTAAAGCCACCACCAGAAGAAGAGCCGCCGCTAAAGCCACCACCAGAAGAAGAGCCGCCGCTAAAGCCACCTCCGGAGGAAGGGGAGCCCTTGAAGCCACCGCTGAATCCAGTTGACGAGCCTCCTAAGGGAGAGAAGCCTCCACCAGAGGATGAGCCACCGCTGAATCCGGCGGAGAAGCCACCGCGGAAGCTTCTAACCCTGCCCTCTCCTAAAAATTAGGAAGAACCACAGTACTATCGGTTTTCGCTTGCATACATACATAAATATATTATATATATATATATATATCTGACTTTATCTGAATGTTTGTGTGGTGAAAGGGCCCTACTTAAATTAGGAAGAACAAAACTAGGAAGAACCACAGTACTACTCCCGGGATGCTACGTATAATTAGCTTGTTTTTGTTTGTATGCATAAATATATATATATATATATATATATATATATATTTGTTCCGAGTTTGTTATGATGACAGTGAATAATATATTGTTCTATGTTTTTTCAATTATGCTGAAATCGGATTCCTCTGTTACGCACTATAATTCAAATAATTAAATGATATCTAATTTTACAACAAGCAGGTGTTTTGTTTTATTTCATAGTTATGAAAAGAACAAAATTTGCTTTACATTGAATTATGTTTAAGTTTAGAAATGAATTTGAATTAAAGATAATGAAAATGACCACGACCGTCCTTAGGAGATGGTCACGTACGAATTAAGTATTAAAAACTGTCCAAAACTACACGGATGTCGGCAAAACTGCAAAAATAGAGTGGGCATCACATTTTTTACTTATAAAGACCAATTTATCAAATATGATAACTTCAAGGACAGCGGACTAAAAGCCTTCAAATATTAGCCTAACCACTTCCACATCAGTTCAAACAAATAATGAGTATATCTTAACAGATAAACCACAATTCACCTATTTCAAATATCTAAATAATAACAAAAATAATGAATATAAGCTACAATTTTGTGTCGTAATTAATAGGTCAATCGATAAATTCAATAAACAAATCCCTTAATGCTAACTATCCTTTTTTAAGTGTTCCTGGATTGGCTTTTAGGGATTTAAGTTCAATTCGTAATTTAATCCAAAGGATTTAAGGTACTATCCTTCTTAGGAATTTACGGATTGAATTTCACAGATTAAATGTTAATAAGTAATTCATAATCCAAAAGATTGAAGGTCAATTCGTAATTTAATTCGAAGGTCAATTTAAAACCTTTAGATTGAAAAAATCCTAATATATAATTTGATCCAAAACAATTAGATTGGATTTACTGATTTACAGATCATGTTATGATCCGTAACAATAAAAATATTAAAGGTAAATTTTTTTAATATAAAAAACTAAAATAAACAAATTCATAGTATAAAATAGCTTAATAAAATTAAATTAGTTTTAACCAATCATTAACATAAACTAGCTTCAATAAAACTTAAAATCAAATCTTTTTAAAAAAAAGAAGAAAAAGTCAAAATAAAGCATTGTTCATTCATTACGAGTACTTAAAACTTTAAACCAATTCAAAATTATAAGATATATATATATATATATAAATATATATATGGGGTTTTTAACATTGAAGGGGTATGATGATTTTTAAAATTTCAATAAACAATATGAGAGGGATCTTAAAGTTTATAAGTCATTAGTGTTAATAACTTTAATAAAAATGAACATGTAATACATGCTAAATCACAAATTTGAAATATTAGTAAGAGTCATCTTCTAATCTCCTAAAAAAGTAACCTCTTAAGTTTGAGGGATCATCATTTCCATCATCTTGGTGAGGATCATCAAATGGCATTGAAAGGGGTACAGGAACATCAACATCTGGCATCATACGCCTAAACAGGGCAACCATTTTAATTTGGTGGCGATGGGCAGCATCCATCCACTGCCTCGTACGAAGATCAGGTCCTTGCGATGGCGATCCAGTTGATGTGAAAGACAAAGCAACGGCAGCAGCAACCATTAGAACTTTTTGGAGCAATTTTTGACCTACCCCTTTCCCATGGCCTCGGTGGGATCCAAGCACACTATCTGCTATCGCCTCTTTGTCCAGGAGTTGAGATGCTTGAGATGAGCCCAAAGCTTGAACTTGTGTTTACTGCGTTTGTGCCTTGATCATTTGATCCTATGCATTAAATTATACTAAAAAAATAATTATATGTTATCACATATCTAGCTTTAGCAGATTCACTGATCTACTCCCCGTCGACTACATATGGCATTGACGCCAGTTGTCAAGGATAGATTGCGATTGACATATCTCTAGATTTCTCTGAAAAAAAGAACATAAACTAAGATTGGAATAATATCTTGATGATGATAAAAATTTATCACAATTATCTTTTTCAATGATTTAATGCCCGTCTCAAGTTGGCGTATGATTGGGTAGCATGACAGCTTTCGTGGGGAGCGCTTTTGTGATTGTTAGAGTTGGTCTGCAACCGTTTCTATAAAATGATCTCAAATTTGTATAATTAGAAACATTAGTATACAAAATTTGTATAATTGAAGAAGTACATATCTTTGCTTGAAAAGCTTCACTACAGAAGCAATAAACCTGTCCCTTGGCTATGAGATTAATGTGAACCGAATGATCCACGGGCTTCTTGCCCTCCCCTTGACGCCGTAGCCGACAGCTTCAGCGCCAAGAAAAAACTCTTTAAACCAGAAACGAATTTACAGATTAAGGATCTCTGCCCACGGAGAAAGAAGGGCAAAAAACGATGAAAGAAAGGAAAAAAAAAAAAGACGGGTAAGAAGAAAGGAGAGTTTCGGTGGGGAAGAAGAAAGAACGGGGAAGAAGAAGAAAAAACGCGGAAGCAGGAGGAAAAAATAACGGGGAAAAGCAAAAATGCAGGGGGTAAATCAGGACTAACATTCGTTTAAGGTAAGAGATAACAGTGTGGTTAAGTTAATCTCTTTATGTCTTCGCTAAAAACCAAAATTTAGTGCCTTTCCCAAAAGTAAAAAGCGCGAATAATAAAACTTGCAACTTATAGACACGACCAATTACTATTTTTAGGGATGACAATTCTTCATCGCTGCTGAAAAGCTGCACAACCATTTTAGCGAAGATCGATAGGGTATTTTATACGATGATAATAAATTATTAATTAAAATTATTTTTATTATAATATATAAATATTTTATATTATTTATAATTAAAATAATAGTTTAAACTACTATATACTCAACACCTATTAGTCCTTACAGAGCAATTCTCAGCAATGGCTATTTTTTTAAGTGGGTGTTTAAAAAAGTGGTAAGAATTAGTGATAAGAACCATTTTTATTGTAACATATGAAAGTTTTATACTGTAGTAATTTTTTTTATTATTACTATAATATATAAAAATTTTTTATTGTTTATAATTAAATTTGTAGTAAAAACTGAATGATTTTTATTACTATTAAACACCCCTAAATATAAAAAAAACTTACATATTATTTTTGTTTCTTTTTGTCATTGCTCATCATTATTTTTAGCAAGACAAGTCTTCGTCATTAATGCTATTAATTCTTGTAGTGTCACATCATCAGTCATGTCAAAATTATATAATATTGAATTATTTTTTTGTTCCATGTCATCGATTAAAGTTATGGCGCCTTTTGTTAATTTGTAGGCGTCAAATATAGGCGCCATAAAATGCGCGGGAAGAAGCTTCTACGTACACAAATTAAGTGTAACTGACACAGCAATTTAGATTAGTGTTCGATAACGTGGTTAAAATTATTTTTATTGTAACATTTAAAAATTTTATATTATAATAATTTTTTTATTATTATTGTAAAATATAAAAATTTTACACTATTTATAAAAAAAAAATCATTCAACTATTTAAGTCAAACACTCTTTTAGATTACTTAAACATTCATAATTATGCGTGGGTAAAGAAAACATTTATTCATACTTTTTTACGTGTGGGTAAAAAAAAGTGTGGGAAAACCCCCATTTTGTTGTAGCGGGCAGAGCAAATAAAATAATGAAGTTGATTGCTTAGATTTGAAAAAATAAACAGAGGAAGAGTAATTTTTAGAAGGACAAAGAGAACAAGTTTAAATATGAGAAGGATTTTAAGTTATAAATTGAGTGGGATGAAAGAATTGTAGCATATATAAATTTAAATAGTAACAATAGAGGTCGGTTTTATAAACCTATCATCTTTTAAAAACAATGGAGGATTGTCCTCTTTTAATTAACAATAGAGGACGGTTTTATAAACCTGTCCTCTAATGTGAAAAAATAGAAGATGATTAGTGTTAAAACTGTCTTCTATGCCAAATTCTTGTCTCTATAAAGGACGTATTTTCTTCAACCATCTTCGATTGGATGTCCTCTATTATCTCCTTGTAGTAGGTAGGAATCCAGACGAGCAGTCATGGGTGTTTTGAGCCACGGATGAAAAGTTCAAGAAAATGAGAGATGGTTAGTTTGGGGTATTTGGTACATTTTGATTAACTGATAGTGGTTGGTCAATCAGACGGTTTGAAAATTTTTTTTGCAGAAACTTCAACAATAACATATCCATTTTTTCTCTGTTTGATATCACAGTTTTTCCCCCCTTTCCCAAATATTTTGGACTTCATCTGATCTTGGCCGAGGGGTGGGTACTTCAGCACTAGTGGTGGTACGTTTTGTCATACTTAAGTGTTTTTTTTTTTAATTTAATCTTTAAGGGTGTTTTGGGTATTTTAGGTCAAAATTTATTAACTATAAGAAGGTATATATTTATGCATTAAATAGAGTTATTTTTATTTTTATACCACATATTTTTATGTTATCAAAGAATCATACATTGTATTTTAAACTTTAGCACTCTTATACATTCACATTTTAAATTTATGTCAAAACCTTACTCTTTTAGGTAAAAATTTGATTTTAATTACATACAATAATACTTGAATGTCCTTTACATTTTAAAAATTTTAGCTTTTTCTTATTTTTATATACTTTTTAGCTTTTCTTTAACGATGTTTAGGTCTTTTTGTTATCAAAATTAACTATTGATAAAGTCATAAATATGATAAAGTTCAAAATATACAAGGTATAAAATTTTGAAAATCTCAATTGGTAAGGTTTAAAATTAAAAATAATCTTTTTAAATATAATCTGAAGGTATACATTTGACAAGATTAAAAACTGAAGGTATATTTTTGAAATAAACATAAAACACATTTTATAAAGAGATAAATAACCCCCAAAAAATACAAATAGGTAAGATATTATTAGTAAATTTCAACTATATTAGCACCCATTAGCTCAAAGGATAAACTGCCAGGTAAGTAAAATTTTAGGTCACATGTTATTAGTAAACGGGAAGGATTTTAACTTTCATAAATAGAATTGGATTGGATCATGCATTCTTTTTCATCTTCAATATTTTTCCCCTTGGTTTACATTTTAAAGAGAACTCTTTGAATTTTTTAATTAAGAGAGTAAATCTTTTTTTTAATTTAGATTATTTTTAGGGTTGTTTCTTCATTGTCATTTGTATTTTTCCTGCTTTGTCAGCCTTTATGTCCAATTCTGTATTTGACCCTTTTTTTTTATCTTTTTCTTTTTTCTTAATAATTTGAGTCGGACTTCAAGATTCCAAATTGTCTTTTCCTATGGACCACAAAAAATATATCATAATCTCCGTGTGTTTTCCGTAATATTTGTACGGTCCAGATACTAGATGGGACTCGAGGGTGTACTTTGTGTTAATTAATTATCAAATTAAAAAAATCTATTAATTTGATAGTCTTGAATAACTTATAATTTATGCGAGATTATCCATAGATCTCTTTCAATCTTTGACTTTTCTTTTTTAATTTTTAATATGGCGTTAAGCGATTCACATTAGAGTCCAGATTTTCCATGACAAATGTTCTTCCTTTTTTATCTTCTTCGCTAGAGCTATTCGCTTCAACGAGCAACACTCTAATGCCTCTTACAAAACAAACACAAAGAAAACAAAAACCAAACTTTTGCGAAATTGGGAATTGAATTTTTCACTTGAATGTTTTGAGACGTTTGATCTTTCGGAGTTATTTTGCGAAATTCACTTTAGATATTGCAAAAAAACTGTAGTGTTATGCTTTTTCGTTCTCTTTTTTTTTTTTTTTTTTTTTTTTGCAAATTCTACGTGTCAATGGTTTCCATCTTAATTTGCCTGATTGGATGAAGATTAAGACTGATGGTGCTGCTAATGGTAGTCCTGGCATTGTTTTCGAACCTACAAGGGCTTCTGCAAGGAATGTTTCTATGTTCCATTGCGTGTTTTTGAAGCAGAGTTATCATGAATTATTCGCACTAACTTTTTTTTTTGGAAGAAAATTTACTTGAAACAAGCTTTGGTTTGTATGTGATTCCTCTTATGTACAGTTATACTTCGCTTTCGTAGCAAAAGGCTGCCTACAAAGCCCGCTGGTATTATCTAAACGGAATTTGCCGCAAATAGCTCAAATAATAATACTATTAAAAGTAAATAGCACATTTTTAAAGGATTAGAAATTAGTAGGTCATAGTTTGTTTTAAAAATTTAATTTTCTAATTTTATCTTCCTTTTTTTTTTCCTGCAATTTTCATACACAAAGATCGCCGACGCTGTTTTTCTCCTCGCCGGAGTCACACGGAGGTCTCCATCGTGCGACGAGAGCAGGTCTCGTTGGAGTTGTGTGAAGGAGGAGATCTCGTGACAGATCAGGTCCCACTGGAGTTGCATGGAGGTCGCCGTCACGTGAGGGAGCAGATCTCACCAGTGTTGTGCGACGGCGTTGCCAAACGAACCGGTGCCAGAGAGCCGCTACTGCGAAGCAAGTCGGTGCTGGAGAAGAACTCCAGCTGTCCATGAGCGCAAGAGATAGCGTCATCGCCTTTTTTCTCCTCACTCTAGCGCTCTTCTCCCGCGACAGATCTGGCGCCGTCGTCGGGCTCACGTCCG
>CAMOHE010051219.1:45797-56012 GCA_946598075.1 Artocarpus hirsutus
GACAGATCTGGCGCCGTCGTCGGGCTCACGTCCGTGCAACTCATTGCCGCCGTTGGTCTCGTGTTGTGGTTCTTCTCTCTGAATCAGTGCTCCTCTCTTCTCCCGCAAAAACTCCGACGTCGCGACCTTCTCCGGCGTGACCATCTTCTCTGCTGTCTCGCTGAAGCCGTCGTGATTCCTCCTCGTGCAACTCCGACTACAGGCGTGATTGTTCTTCCAACGACCCTTCGCGATGTTAGCTGGCGGCTGGTAGGCGGTGGGTTCGTCGTCGCCGGGTCTGTGCCACTGAATTGCCGTGGTCAACTTCAGATAGAGAGGGGAGAGAGAGAATGAGAGAGGTGAAGAGGAGAGAGAAATGAAAACGGGAGAAATCGAGAATCTAAGGTTTAAGTGGTGTTTTTGGAATTTTCATGAAAAGTAAACCGATTTACACTTAAATATGCTATTTTTTATCTTCTTTTAGATGTTGGTCTGTCCATGCTTACCTATTTTCCTCTTTCTCCCTCATCTAAACTCCATTCATTTTCAAGTTTCGCTCATTTGTACGGAAAAGAATGAAGTGGCTGACAAGTTGGCCACCGAAGGTGTTCAATTGGGTTCAAACTCTTAGTGGTAAAATACTTCAGATCTTTGTACTTCTTTGGTCCTGCGTGATATAAAGGGACTCCCCGCGCGCCGTTTCATATCTTAGCAAAACCATCATTTAGTATTATTATTTTTTTTCCAAGCATAGCTTCGATGATGCACTCTTTTTCCTTATAATGACGTTGTACCAGCATATGGTTTTAATGAGGCATCCTATTGATTTTTTTAATCAGAAGTAGATCAAGTTTCTGTAGTTTTGAAGTTGCTATTTGGCTGTTGTTTCCACAGTAGTGTTATGCTTTTTCATTCTTTATTTTTTCCGCAGCGATTGATATCAAATACAAAATTGTTATTTTTAAACTTTTTAATAAATTTGAACTATTAGAGTAGAGGCACTTTTAAGATTGTGAACCTAGTTGGATGTCTTAATTGACCTTGATACTAGTTGTCTTCTCTCTTTTGCTATATAATATATATATATATATATATACACACACACACACATATATACCGTAAGAAAATCAACCAAATTATGTTGTAGGAAATTCACTAGTTGCCATTGGTCGTTGCTAGTACTCAGCGTCAGCATCAGTTACCGGACTAATATATTAGATTATCATTTGTAATCTATTAGATGAAGGTGCCTTCTTCAAGACAGGTCACCTATCGCGAGCCCAAAGTAATTTGATAGGTACACAAGAGGGCAAAAAGTACAATTTAAAAATAATAAACGGAACTGCAAAAAAACTCAATAATGCCGTCAAGGACAATTGTTACCACGCATACAGTGTCAGTTCCCTAATTTATTCTAATCAATAAATTCAAATCAAACGATCCCAAGAAAACAAATTCAACCACTTTCAAGGTCATTCCATGCCGTGGTACTATAGTATTTGTAAATTGTAAAGTCATTCACATGGGACAGAAATTTTGTTTCTAGTCACATTAACGGTAGAACAACGAAAAATTCCAAAGACTTCCTAGTAGACCCATGTATTAGTGATCTTTTAACTTGTAGTGCTCCACTCATTGAAGTATTGATTTTTTGTCTAAATGTTTTTAAAAATTTTAGTTTTGTACTCTTATTTTATATGAAAAGTTTTAACCATGCTCTCATCAAAAAAATTAAAATATATCATTATGCTCTTATTTCTTTAAAAAATGTATGATTTGCGCCTTGATAATCAAATCATATGATTATGGCTATATACCATAAAAACTATCAGTATTTTTTTACTTAGTGTCCATGTGACAAAAAATTTCCGGCTTCGCGTGTGGAAGTTGATGTTGCAGGGCAATGCAGTTCTTTTAGCTTCAGATGGAAGGTTAGCGAGTGTAAACTATTTACATATTAAGGGTATCATAACAATTGCCAAAAAAAAAAAAAAAAAAAACACAGTTAACAAGGATCTTGAAGTCAATTTGACAGGCAAAATGGATGTGGGTGTTATCAATTTATGGAGGTATCAATGTAAATAATTTCGATGACTATTGCATCCATTATTTTAGGAAATTTTTAGAGCTTTCAATGTGATATTCATTTCTAGGAATTTATTTTACACGAGGGTATGCACATGAGAGTCACACACACATATAGGACCATCAATGGTGGTGACATGGTGGCAATTATTGTAAGACAATAACCTATCAAAAATCTCTTTATTATTATCTAGAAATCGATTCCCTTGATCTATAATAGGGCTACAATTATATCTTTCAATAAGTCTGTCAGATATGGTCTACATTGTAATGACTTGGACTCTCTTAGTGCTAATAGAAGAAAACATAAGCTAGGTTTAGCTGTTGTTTCACCTTAATTATAGGCTTAATAGATTTCTTTTAAAGCGTTAGATGGATGAGGACACCATGGATGAGGACACCACTAACGTTCTTTTTTTATTTGGAAAAAACAAAGAAAACACGTATTTATGGGTCCTTTTATGGCCCCTCACTTTGATTTTGGAGGACATTTCCCCCCCACAAGATCCTCAGCGTTGGTGATGTTTACGCGGACTTGTTTAATAGCATAAAGTAATCCTATGGTCAAAATTGAAGAAGGTCATTTAAAGGTCTAAAGGTCATGGTAAATTGCCAACCTACAGTCAGTGGTGGTGACAGATTTTTGCTTCTGGGGGCAGATTAAATTTTTTGAAGTCAATGACATGAAAAATGTGTATTACACTTTCACAAAAAAATTTGTACTACAACATTTTTCAAGAGCTACAGTATATATATATATATCAAAAAACTTATAAGACAACCTCAAAAAAAAAAAAAATCCCTTATAGGACATTGCAATTGGGAATGACGAGTATTTTTCTTCTTGAAGCTATGCATAATAGCTTCTTTTTTAATAATTTCACAGTCATTTAATAACTCACATGAATCACTTAAGTTTTATTTTTATATACAATGAATTATCATTCATTACAAAAGGGGAAAAAACCCCAAATAAGAAGTACAACCGAGCAACAAATCAGCCTAACTAGAAAAATGCCAAAATTAAGTTGACCAAGCTGACTCTTACATGAAACTAAACTAAAAAAAGCAAACAATATTCACAAAAATGAAACAGGAGTTCACAAAACAAGCAACATGAATCACATGACTTGCTAAAATAAAGTACAAGTCCTTAAAAGAAAAGAAAAAAAAATTATGTTTTTACACTTGTTGCTATGTTTGTTTGATTGTCAACAATTACTAAACAAAAAAAAAATAGCAGTTTAAAGTACAATATCACAAGTTAACAATACCATTAAATACCATTAAACAAGTAAACAATTATCATTCATGTACAAGAAATGTGTTTTCTTGATAAGACATAGAATTATCTTTACTAATTAGTAGCGCAGCTAGATTTTGCTTCAGTGAGGGCAGATAATAAATTTTTTCAATGAAACAGGAGTTCACAAAAGAATCAACATGAATCACATAATTTGCTAAAAAAAGAGTGCAAGTCCTTAAAAGAAAAGAAAAAAATAATGGTTTTTATACTTGTTACTGTGTTAGTTTGATTGTCAACAATTAAATCGCAGTTTTAAGTCCAATATAACAAGTTAACAACACCATTAAATACCATTAACCAAGTAAACAATTATCATTCATGTACACAAAATGTGTTTTCTTGAGGCGACGTAGCAGTATCTTTAATAACAACATATAAGGATGACTTGACAAACTAGCACTATAATCAGCCTTAGCATTTATTACACAAAGAAACAAAAAGAAAAAGAAAAGAAAAGAAAAGAAAAGAAAAACTATCCAACATTTCGCTAAGACAACCAAAAATAAAATAATAAAAAAAAAGACTTTTGCCTCAACTCTTACAGATGTGGATTGAAATACCCACCAACTATTGAAGCTCAAAGGCGTGGACCACACACCGGCACAAGGAAAGCCAATTTCTTAATCAGGAGTTTGTCTTTTTGTTTGCAAAAGCTTTTCTCCATCAACCAATGTAAAGTAAAGATGTGGTGAAAAGATAAAAATTTAAAGGTTGTTAATATTAATAGCCTCTTAATTTTAAGGTCTTTTTTATTTGACTTTATGAGCTTTAAAAGTTATTAATTTATCTCTTAAATTTTTAAAACTTTTTACTTTATCTCTAAAATTTAAAATTATTATTTTGTCCTTATTTCAAAGCTCTTCATTTTGTCTCATATTTTTTTATTTTAATTTCAAATAGACAGAATTTAGCTGACATGAATAGCACATAGGTCACATGTAAGGGCAAAAATGAGATTTTATTATCCTCAAGTTTTGTTTCACATTTATACTCTTATTTAATTTTTTATATGGTTTAATTTAAGAACTGTTTGTATACACATTTCTTTTCAATATTATTCACTAATATCTACTTATCTTTAATGTATAACTCATCTTCTTTAGCATTTAAATTCAAATATCGATGAACAATATCAATTTATTAAATAAGACGCATTAAAAAGAGAAGAATTGTGTAGGCAAACCTTTCCTAAACAGGAGTTCCAAATTAAAAAAAAAAAGACGTCAAGTGAGAGTTTAAATATGAAACAAAACTTATGAGTAATTAAATCTCATTTTTTTCTTTACAGGTGATCCATATGTAAATCACGTGGGCTTAATTTTATATATTTGAACAAAAAATCGAAAATCTAGGAGACAAAAAGAGGAGTTTTAAAAGTTCAAAGATAAATAATGATTTTTAAAATTTAGGGGGTAAAGTAAAGAATTTTAAAAATTTAAATGATAAAATGATGATTTTAAAATTTAAAAGATAAAGTAAGAGAAAAACTAAAATTTTGGAACGATTAGTGTTATTAAACCAAAATTTAAAGAGTAAGGGTCAAGGTAAAACAGGGCGTACGTAAGACTTTTGAGTGGAGACATAAGGTCAAATTGTGGAAATTTTGCAGCTATATTTAAAAAAAAAAAGAAAAAAGAAAGTAAATCCGCCGCTGCCTGCAGTTACCAATTGTTGTAAGGAATGAGTTTAAAAAAAAAAAAAAAAAAAGCTCAAAAGAGAGAATTAATTTTATGATGATATAGGACCTTCGAAATTAGTCAAAAAATAAATAAATAAAAGCCTTCCCATGAATGATTTGTGGACACTATTAAGTAAGCTTTATTTAGCAATGGTGTATCTTCCACTCACATTCCACCCTCTACATTTTATATTTACTGTGACTATAATCTTGCCTTAGCACAAGGAATTATATAAAAGAGGATGAGTTACATACAATGCAACCTTATTAGGGTGTTTCTTGGGCATATTAGTTTTGGTTTAAACTAATAACAATCTAAGGCTCTTACATATTTTACATGTGTAAATCCCATAAAAATTTAAGCAGTATAAATTTACACAAAATTTTAAAAACTACGTATTGTCTATTAACATTTTTATTCATTAAACTAGCCTAAGTACCTTAATGAATTTATTTCAAATTCTTACTTAATTTGATGTTTTAAGTTATGGAACTTAATTTAATATGTTGACAAATTATTGCCTTACATGGGGGATTATGGGGGATCGGTTGCCTTAATTTTCTTATATTTAAAGGGGTGCTAAATTTGCGTGTTATTAATGAGGTTAGAGAAAACACAAAGAGTGAAATGGTATGATATCTTTTCTTGTAAATTTTTTTCATCATAGTGAATTTTTCTGCAGCAATTGAAAGTGAGCATAACTCGTACATTAAGAGTAAATTGTTACAAATTGTGTTGTGTGTGCTTTTTTTTTTTTTTTTTGCTTTTTTTTCTTTCTCGTGTTTTGTTTTCTTTCGGTAGAATTAGAGCTGCCAATTTGTAACATGATGATCATCTAATTTTGTGGTTGAATAAATAAGAAAAATATTAAATTCAATTTCATAAACCCATTGCTTATTGGCCATAATAAACTTTAAAGTTAAAGGCAACCCACCCTTCAAATAATATTCTTTTCGCACATATAAAAAGTCACTACAAACATTACTCAGCCAACACAAAATACAAATAGAGACATTTCTTTCAAAATCAACACAATAGTAACTTATCCATGATTTAGTAGTTTGACATGAACGATTAGAAAGCACTTTCATCTTCCATTACAAGTAGATACGTGAACGTTACTTTCTCCTTCTTATTCATTACCTTTTACCTTTAACAGATTAGGTGGCAATACAGTTACAATGACCTCGTTTGGTTTCATTTTTAAAATAGTTTTTAACATTTTTAAAAACATAAAAAATGAAAACTATTTTAAAAACTCGTTTGGTTAATAAAATTGGTGAAAATGAAAATGAAAACTTTTTTTAATGTATGTGAAAAAGTTGAGATATTTGAAAACAAAAAAAAAAACTTGTTTTGGTTTTTTCCAAAATTCTCATCTCCCTAAGACCCTTTCCTAAGCCCCTCTCTGTTGAAGCATATCCCATCTCCGACGTCCATGCTCGTCGGATTCTGTCGTTGGCCCAGCTGTCGAAGTCCCACACCTACCATTGAAGCACGCTGAAGGTCGTCGTCAAAGCACCCACCCTAGCAAATCACCGCTAAACCATCATCGAGCACTGTCAAATCTCTGCGTCGCCTAGCTGTGAAAATCGCAGTTTGCTCGCCCACGTCGGAGTACATCCCATCTCCGTCAATCCAACCTAGAAACCTACCGTAGCAATTGCAATCCACCCCCCAATGATGCAGATGTTAAAGTTCCATACCAATCTTTAGCTTGCAATGAAGATACGATCTAAAGCACGGAGGGGCTTGCGATGTGAGCTGGTGGCGCGACGGGCTAGGGCATTCGATCTTGGCTTGTGCATTGTCGAGGGTAGAGGTGGGGCTTGTCGGGGTGGGACTAGGCCATCGGGGCACTCATCATCTTGTGGGCCGTCGGTCTTGGCCATTGTTAGCGTCTTGGTCTCACCGGAGCAAAAGAGACCCCAACCATCATCGTGTTATTGATTACAATTAAAAAATTAACAATTTTATTTATATTAATAATTTTGTAATTAAAAAATATTTGGGTTCAAAAAATATACCACCATATACAACCAAACACAATTTCAAAAACAGTCTTAGCATATTTCTCAAAACATTTTCATTTTCAGATTTTTTTCAAAAACAAAAACCAAAATAAAAACACTACCAAGCGGGGCCAATATAAATTAGATCAAGAACATAGAAAATGTAGGTTTTAAAAGAACTAAATAATTAATAAATGGGTATATAGCTAGAAAAATATACAATTTGGGTCTAACCTTTTCTTTTATTTATTTGGGTCTAACCATTAAAAATATACAATTTGGTTCCCAGCAATTAAGTTTGATTGTTACAAACTGTTTTGACCACTTTAGTGAGGGTATTTTAGTAAAATATCTAATACGTTTTAAAGAAATTAAAATTAAAACATTTTTCTTTAAAAAAAATTAAATTTAAAATGTAAGAAATACAAAAACAAAAAAAAAATCAGCAAAACAATAAAATAAAACAAAAACAAAAAACAAAAAACCGAACATTACAATTAGAGCAAACTAGTCAAACCCCCCCGACCTCCCCCTTCCTGACTGTCACAACCTGCCTTTTTATAGGCTGTGGTTTAAAACTTTCTTTACTTACGTATCTATAAAAATCTTGATAAACTTTTTTTTATAAACATATTACTCATATATACTGAAACTTTTTATTTATTTATTTATATGTATAACTACACAAACAACTATCTTTTTAAAACATCACCTACTTAGCATGTCCAAAAGAGGTTTTGTCTCGCTTAACCATACTACATCATTTATACATCAATATCTAAAATAACTTAAAATACATAGCAATGGAAACATATCTATGGTGGTATCCACACCTTGGTCTGTATAGTGCTTATATTCCCCTGCCAACTCATCAGTACGTTCACTCCAACCTTCTAGTGGAAATTCTTACAGCATGAAATAACTAGGTGAGCTTATGCTCCATAGGTCCAAACATAGCCCAAATGAATCTTATTCTAATATGCATAATCCATTTATGCTTTCTTATGAATATTTCTTATTCTTGTTATATCTTTTCTTTCATTAGGGCCCAACTGCTCGTACCATATGTGCATATAGGTCTTCGTAACACCGAGACCATAACATAGCTTTAACTTTAAACTTCCCTTTACTTTGGGAGCTGGAATGACACTTTCTTTAGTTTTGGAGTTTCATTTACCAGTCCAGTTATTTTAGTTATCATACCATGCATGACAATAATATAAGTACATACTATGTGCAAAACATTTACACTTTTCAATTATATAGCACACATAGGCATGTTCACATAAATATACTATACCCTTAAACCTACTCTTTCATACTATAAGTGGGTTTGGAACTTACTTGTTTTCACTAAATAAAAGACAGTCTTTGAGTTTCCTTTGTTACTTGTTAAGGATCTGTTTGGCCAATTATATAATTATTAGCCAAATCATCATTACTTAGCTATATGTCAATAAAGTATACTTTTCGATTACTTAAAGTTTGACCGTCCTCTCGTTTCATTTCCATTTTAGAACTTCTTAAAAAAATCCTTAATAAGGTTGTTTTTCTCTATCTTGTACGTCTCGGGGTCCGTACTACCTATTTCATAAAAAAATGACGTTTTTGCTCTCGATGGCCTACTTTAAATTCCTAGGCTTGACTTGACTAATTTAACATGAAACGTTGCTTATTAACGAGCAAGTGTTCAGGGCATTGGGTTACTAGTTTGCAATAAAAGCCCAAGTTAAACAAAACTTTGTAATTTTATCCCTCATTTGAAAATTTTTGACGATTTTGCTCCCAGGACCAAAAATAATTTTTTTAAACCATTAGTCCCTATTTTTCAAGAGGATCAAATTTTCTCAAAGTACCATACCCTAATTCCTTTTGTAAAATGACGTTTTTGACCCTAAAATTTTGTTTTCAACTTTAATAATTTTTGTAAAATTTATATCTCACAATCGAAGGCGATTTTTAAAGAACCGTTTATAAACTCTAACAGTTTCGTCGAGATCTACAACTTTCATGTTTCAACTTTTTTGAAATTTTCACTAAAAATGGGAGTTTTTAGCCTTTTTTAAATTCTACCGAGAATATGTAACGCCCCCTTTTCTGGACAACACAGATATCGTTACATTCATTCTTTAAAACATAATTGGAGCAAACTATTGTAATTATTAACATGCATTTGAAATCATAGTTTGGAAAAGCATTCCCAGGATCCATACATACATTTTTTTTTATACAATTCACAATAATTTATAATTCGTTAATTATAACAATTCGCTTTTCCAAAAACATTTTGTAATTAGTTTGCTAATATCATTTAAAATTAATTGACCTTTGAAAACAAAAGATAAAATTGTTTGAACACAGCTCAACCGGCAGGCCAAACTTTTAATTTCGGCAGGCCGAACTCAACCGGCAGGCCGAAGGTCACCCATCGGCAGGCCGTCCGAGGCCTTGCAAAATGGGGTTTTAAAATCTACAAGATCGACAGGCCGATACATGGCAACCGGCAGGCCGATCAGAATTATTCGGCAGTCCGACCAGTATGGTCGGCAGGCCGAACAAAGGAAAATTTGTTTTTAAAAATAAGTTTTAAAGCTTCAAATGCGGAAGAAAATTTTTAAAATAATCAAAATACATCAAATAAACATTCTTAAAATTTTAAAACATATCCTTAAAATTCAAAAATTATAAACATACTCGGAATCGAAAATCATGACTTATTTCATTTAAAATATCTTTCCTTAGCGTTCTTCCATTTGCAAACCATCTTCCTAGCTCACACGCCTGTCATTGTCCTCCGCCTACTCCGTAATTTTCTTACCATTATCTGCAACATGATGAAAAACTTGAATAAGCTAATGCTTAGTAAGTACATTATAATTCTCACAACTTAAAACATTTCATGAACATCATCATCATCATCATAGTACACTAGGCACATTTTCATAAGAACATATCTTTCATTACATCAACCATATTAAAACTTATTCATTTTATCTTAAGGGCCCAAGTGTTGCACCATAACATCATCATCATAGGCGCGCCATCATGAGAGGAGAGGGGTAGCTAATCTCAAACCAAACATGACATGTCCAACCTTCGGGACATCATAAACATAAACATAAACATAAACATAGGGTGTGCAACACTTATTTAG
>CAMOHE010051220.1:0-57866 GCA_946598075.1 Artocarpus hirsutus
CTAAATAAGTGTTGCACACCCTATGTTTATGTTTATGATGTCCCAAAGGTTGGACATGTCATGTTTGGTTTGGGCCTTGCAACCCCTCTCCTCTCATGACGGCGCGCCTATGATGATGATGTTATGGTGCAACACTTGGGCCCCTAAAGATAAAATGGATAAGTTTTAATATGAATGATGTAATGAAAGATATGTTCTTATGAAAATGTGCCTAGTGCACTATTATGATGATGATGATGATGATGATGATGATAATGATGATGTTCATGAAATGTTTTAAAGTTGATGATGATGTTTATGAAATGTTTTAAATTGTGAGAATTACCATGTACTTACTAAGCATTGGCTTATTTTAAGTTTTTCATCATGTTGCAGATAAGGGTAAGAAAGTGATGGAATAGGCGGAGGACACTATGATGAGCGTGTGAGCTAAGGAAGATGGTTGCAAATGGAAGAACGCCAAGGAAAGGAGTTTTTTTTTTTAAAGAAACATTTTATGATTTTTCGATTTGAGTATGTTTATATTTTAAGGATATATAATTTTATAAATTTTGTGAATGTTTGTTTAATGCATTTTTATTAACTTTCTTCCGCAATTTGAAGTATTAAAAAACTTGTTATCAAAATTTTTTTTAAAAGGTTCGGCCTGCCGACCATACTGGTCGGATTGCCGAAGTTTTCCAATTGGCCTGCCGATCTTGTGGATTTTGAAAACCCCATTTTGCAAGGCCTCGGACGGCCTGCCGATGGGTGACCTTCGGCCTGCTGGTTTAGTTCGGCCTGCCGAAGTTGAAAGTTTGGCCTACCGGCCGAGACATGTTCAAAGAATTTTATCTTTTGTTTTTCAAAGGCCATTTAATTTTAAATATTATTAGCAAACTATTTATACAATTTCTATGGAAAAGCAAATTGTTTTTAATTAAGAAAGATTATGATTTCTTATAAATTGTATGTGTATTTTTGTATAAAAAAAAAAAGAGTATGTAAAGATCCTGGGAATGCTTTTCCAAACTATGATTTTAAATGCACGTTATTAATGACAATAGTTTGCTACAATAAATGTTTTAACGAACGAATGTAACGACATCTGTGACGTCTGGAAGGGGGGCGTTACATTGTCTTGGTCATTGGAGTAGGACTCCATGAGTAGAAACATTTGTGCATTGTCATAAGTGACGATATATTAGATCGGGACATAAGGTTGAATTGATTTGAATTAACAATTCCATTTGTACAAATCAATTTATTTTAGACAATTATATGTGTTGTGTCTTAATCTTGAAATGACTAATGGGCCTGTATTCTTAACTTATGTCTTTTAATCATAAGATCTACAATTGAGAGGATAAAGTTGGGTGCTTTATTTATGCTAAGATTGTTATGTTGTCTACATCCCTATTGGGAGATGGCTTGTCTTAGTCATTGGAGTAGGACTCCATGAGTAGAAACATTTGTGCATTATCATAAGTGACGATATATTAGATCAAGGCATAAGGTTGAATTGATTTGGATTAACAATTCTATTTGTGCAAATCAATTTATTTAGACAATCAAATGTGTTGTGTCTTAATCTTGAAATGACTAATGGGCCTGTATTCTTAATTTATGTCTTTTAATGTATCAAAGGGTGACATTCTGACTTTATGATGGTACATATACCGATATGTTGGAGACATGACTCTTGATTGCATAGACTTGTTATTCATAGATATGGAATCCATAGCTCTTTTTATAGAGTTAATAATATTCTCTTATATGTGTTATCCTATAATTGGAATACTAGAGTACTCAACAATTTAGATACATAGGTGTAACTAAATAGTATACTGTCTTTGAATAGTAAGTATTCCAATGGTGTGATAATAGAATGTAAGATAAAAATAATCGGAAAGGTAAAATGAAATTTATCTTTAAGCCAATTATGAATATCCTATGGGGATGTAACACATTATGATATATCATAGACGGTTAGCTTACTTGAAGGTTCGCAATTTTATATAGTTCAAGAGTACAGCTCTAAGCTTTTAGTAGAGTAGCGTTAGAGTTGACAATTATAAAATATATATCCAGGATATTGTATTTTATAATTATAGGAGCTTGAACTGTATATGTCCATCGGGTTCCCTTTGCTAGCTCATAATAAACCTTGTAATAATACGGCATGTTTTTCCTACATATTGATGACTTATGTTAAATTATCAGATTGGCTGAAATTAATAATTTATGTCAGTTTATCGGTTAAATTAATTTTGTAAATTGATTTAAGATAAATATGTTGAAATATTTGGATACTATTTTATTTTCTATGAGATTATCTAAATATGACTATTTTGATCAGATAACTTTTCTATTGGTTTATTTGAACTAAAACTGAGGCTCTATCTAAGATTCTCATATGGTAAATAAAATATTCTTAAGGATCAAATTATCACAAGTTTGGCAGACTGATGTGTTAATTCAGCCTATCGATAGAGTAAGTTCTATAGGCCAATCTCCTAGTTCAGGCAGTTGATCCTGCAATAATCTATATAAGCATTTTAGACACTTTTTCATCAGAAGTTGATTTAGATTTGAATTTTGAGGCCTTATTTGATAGGGATTTTTATCCCAAATTCGACCACTATAAATAGGGGGTGAGTTTTCTCAGTTATTTAGATCAGTTGAAAAGCATAGAGCGAGGACTCTAGTTTGAGAAACTTTAAAACTCCCTGAGAGCTACTGTTTAAGATCACAAACTTTAGTTCTAGGTCTTCTCAAGTGGTTGGAAGGAGAATCACTAGAGGAAGAGCTGTACGACATGTGACCACCTACACTCTGATCGTGGATAAAGAATCGCAAAGAAGACCACTTAGTTGAGGCTTTTCTAAAACGTTGTTCTCTACAAGGATTTGAGCCTACTTTGGTGTACAAAAGGTTAGTAAGATCTATCATTAATTTATGTATATAACATGTCTAACTTGTGTTTTAGAAAATACTCTGATTTTAAAAAATTTTTAAATTCTGTTGCATACTCTTTTTCCAACAATTAGTATCAAAGTCATAGTTTTTACGTAAATTTATGAGTTTGTGATCATGTTGTATATATAAATCATGTGATCTCATTCCTTCCTATACTTGAATTTAATTTTTTAGAGAGTTGGTACTCTTGGTTTTCTATATCATTAAATGTTGTCATGAGATTATATGGTGAATGTTTATTAATTAACTATGGTTGATTAAATTATTATTTATTTATTTATTAATTAATTAATTTGTGTTGGTTGTTGTTCCTTAGAGGTTAGAATATGTATTTAAGTTTTTCATGTAATTAGATGGTGGTCTATCATCACTGTCTACGAATTATTATTTTAAAATTTATAAAGTTTTGTAATTAAATAATTATTCAGAGTGAAAACAGATCTAGAAGATGGAGATGATAGGAGTTCGATTGATTTTCATGAGTTTCTAAAATTTTTATTTTTTTGAATTGTTTGAAATAAAATTAAAAACTGCTTAAAAACTATTTTCTAGAAAAGTGTGAATTCAACTCGGTCTGTAGGTCGAACCTTTTGGTTTGGCAAGCCTATAGCTGCAGACCGGCAAGCCGAACTCCTAGTTTGGCAGGTTGTCCACGGGGCAGAATTCTGTCAGCTCTAGTAGTAGGTTGAACACTTAGGTTCGGTGGGTCGATGGACAAATCGACAAGCTAAACATTCTGATAACCAAGCAAGCAGAAAGCAGTACATTTCCAGAAAAGGTGCATTTTTTGGTCTAGTTTTGATTTTATTTTTGAGACAATTCTAAGAAACATGAAAGTTTATAATGACCAAAAAAATAAAAAATTTGATCTATGAGGGATTGAAGAATTAGAGATGGATGCCATCTAAAAAAGGATACAATTTGAAGATAGAAAAATTAAGAATCGATAATATGTTTCAATTGATCCTTTGCAATCTTTATTTTTTTTTCTAGGATGGAACCATAATATTACGGCCATTTATTTATTATTATTTTGCTTGTGGCTTTGCATATTACTTAGCTTGTCTGCATTATAATATGATTTGCTATGTATGTTGATAACATGCTATGTAGAATAGAGAGTGCCACTCATTAAAATTTGTTCATGCATGTTAACATAAAACCTTGACTTTTAAAATATTGAGTAGGTGAAGGTTTTTGAAAAGAAGACCTATAGCATCCATCGTTGGTCTATAGGTAGCACATGGTGGTTCTGACCCCCTAGGAAAGGATTTCATCATATACAGGGTTGGATCTCCAGGGATAATTTATTTTAGCATGATTTATGGTTGTACACCCCTACGTGGCAATTATAAATCATGGATAAAATAGTTGAAACGATGTTTATAGACTCAAGATTGATTTTGTTATTAACCTCCCCTAAAAGCTCTGTTAATGAAAGTAATGGCCAAAGAAAATGATTATTAACATATGATGGATCAAACAATTCTTGGATGGCATATATGAATCATAGGTGATCTGTGTTCCTAATTGAATTTGGCAAGTCTCCCCTAGGCAGCTTGTTGAGTTTTGAGTTAGGAATTATCGTTATAAAGTTGCAATTTTTTCAAGGTTTTGACACACTAACATAATTGTATGTTTACTTGTTTATATTATCTTATGAAACTATTATGGATTGTTTGCTTATTTAGTATATGATTCTTTTTTGTAGATTAAAATGTCTAAAAATGCTTTATCTTCGATACTTGATAAGAACCAATTAACTGGCAAGAATTATAATGACTGGAAAAGGAAACTGAACATCGTCCTATCCTTTGTGAAACTTAAATTTGTGCTAACAGTATCGTGTCCTCCTGAAGTTACCGGGGAATTCACTAATGACCAAATTCAAGCGTATGATCGTTAGAAAGATGCTAATGATCAAGACTACTGTTATGTTATGGTAAGCATGAATAACATGCTGCAGGCTTAATATGAAGATTATGAGACTACAAATCAGATCTTCGATAATCTTAAAGACATGTTTAGAGGCCAAACCTAACAAAACATCAACGGGATCTTAGAAAGATTTTGAACTACAAACAAACACTAGAGACTCCTGTAAAGGAGCATATGATATTGGTCATAGGTTACCTCACTAAGGCTCAAACCCATAGAATTGATATAGATGCTGAGTCACATATGACTATAGCTTTTGAGACTCTGCCTATGGAGTTTATCCCGTTTAGAGCTTTATATAATTTAAGCAATAAATAGGATGTGACCCTAACAAAGTTGTTGAAGTAGTTATAGGAGTTCAAAAATCAGATCAGAGAAACTCCTACGGGTTGGGAGGCCAACTTGGCGGCTATATTCGGTTCCAATCCTAATCCAGGGAATGGAAGGAAACATAGCACTAAGAACGGGAAGTCTTTTATTCCACAAATGGCAAGAATAAGAAGAAAAAAAGGACCTAAGGAAGCTGAAGTACTTTTTCTATGGGAAGATTGGGCACATAAAGACAAATTGTAAAGACTTCCTTTCCCGGAGAGGTAAGTATGATTTTTTGGTTATTGAAACTTTTTTAGTTGAGGAATCAAGTGACACTTAAGTCATAGATTCTGGAGCAACTAATCATGTTTGTATTTTTCTATAAGAGTTCAAAGAAATAAGAAGTCTGCTACATGAGGACTTCACGTTGCGGTGGACAATGAATCCTTGGTGTTGGCTGAAGCAGTGGGAGACGTCCATCTTTACTTTGATAATTATAGGATTTTAGTTTTGAAAGATTGTTTTTATGTTCCTAGACTTAAAAGGAATTTGATATTTGTAGCTTGTTTATTCAAAGATTCTTATTCATTTCTTTTAATAAGAAAGGGGTGATTCATAAAATAAATATTTTATCTGTGATGGATGGATGTAAAACAATCTATATTTTATCAAACCTTAGATGGACATACTACTTAACACTAAGGTTAATGATAATAACTCTAAAAAACTCAAGACTTCTCACTTTAATAAGACTTATCTTTGGCATTTGCGATTAAGTCATGTTAGCCTGAATAGGATTTACATGTTGGCAAGAGATAGACCTTTAAGTTACTTAGAGATAGAATCTATACTACAATGTGAATCTTGTTTGGAGAGCAAAATGACCAAAAGACCATTTAGGTCTTAGGGCAATAGGACTAAAGGAGTTCTAGAACTTGTACATAGTAATGTTTGTGATCCCATGAACATCAGGGCACGAGGAGGGTATGAGTACTTTATCACTTTTATTGATGATTACTTAAGGTATGGGTATGTCTTCCTAATGCATCATAAAAGTGAAACTTTTGACAAGTTCAGGGAGTTTTGGGCTGAAGCCAAAAAGCAATTAGGTAAACTCATGAAGGCACTTTAATCCAATTGAAGTGGTGAATATTTCTCTGATTGGTTCTTGGAACACTTATTAAAGAATGAGATTTTATCCTATTTGACTACTCCGGGTACTCCGTAGCATAATGGCATAACTAGGATAAAGAATAGGACTTTATTAGACATAGTTAGGTCCATAATGAGTTATTATGGTTACCTTTATCCTTTTGGGGATATGCATTACAAACCGTATGTTATCTTTTGAACAATGTGCCTTCAAAATCTGTTCTTAAAACTCCTTATGAGTTGTGTGTAGGTAGGAAGACATGCTTAAATCATATTCGTATATGGGGATGTCTAGCTCATGTCCTGTATAAGGAAGCGAATAAGTTGAAAGCACGTCTAGAATTCCAAAAGGGATTATTTTTACAACCCAAAAGAAAATAAAGTCATGGTTTCAACAAATGCAACATTTCTTGATGAAAGTTAAGTGAACGATTTTAAGCTTCAAAGTAAAGTGGTACTCAAGGAGTTGATGAGTGATTTGATCACTTCGGGGGTTTTAGTTGAAACCAATCTAATTAATGTAAAAAAGCTGACCGAACAACAACCTAAAGGGCTTCGACGTAGTGGGAGGATCGGGCGTCAATCTGAGAGGTGCATGTTCAATGGTGAAGCCTACTTGGCAGAACCAATTGAACATGTCAGGGATCCTTACACTTATACAAAGGTTATAGAGGATGTTGATTCAAAGCTCTAGACATAAGCCATAAACACTAAGATGAAGTCTATGGAGACTAATTAGGTCTGAGAACTTGTCGATCTTCCCTAAGGGGTAAAACCCATTGGATATGAGTGGATCTATAAGAGAAAGAGAGGGGTAGAGGGGAAAGTTGAAAACTATAAGGCTAGACTGGTAGTTATGCAAAAAAAAGGAATCAATTATGAGGAAACCTTTTCGCCTGTAACCACGCTTAAGTCCATCAGTATTCTCTTATCCATAGCTACCGCTCTCAACTACTAGATTTGGTAGATGGATGTCAAGACGGCCCTTCTGAATAGCTATCTTGATGAGTCTATATATATGGTGTAGCCTTGTAGGTTCAAGGCTAAGGGTCAAGAGGGTAAGGAATGTAAGTTGCTAATGTCAATTTATAGACTTAGGCAGGCTTCCTATTCTTACCCATTCTTGGAATATAAGATTTGATCAGGTGATCAAGACTTATAGATTAGAACAAAATGTGGACTAACCATGTGTTTACAAACATATTAAGGATGAGAATGTGGTTTTTCTACTACTCTATGTAGATGACATTTTGTTGATTGACAATGATGTTGGGACGTCATCAGTCAAATTATGGTTGACCAAGCAATTTGACATTAAAAGACTTGGGCGAAGCTAATTATGTTCTCGATATCTAGATCTTTTAGGATAGGAAAAACAAAATGATAGCTTTATCCTAAGCTGCATACATAGATAAAATTCTTGAGAAGTATGCAATGCAGAATTCTAAAAAAAGTGGACAACCATCTAGGTCTAGAATTACTCTTTCTAAGAAAGATTCACCAAAGTTTGATGAAGAAAGAGAATATATAAAGAAGATGCCTTATGCTTGGGAAGTGAGTAGTCTCATGTACGCATTGCTTTGTACACGATTGGACATTTGTTATGCAGTCGGGATAGTAAGTCTATTTTAGTCGGATATAGGACCAAACTAGTAGGTTGTGGTCAAGCATATTTTCAAGTACTTGAGAAGGACTCAAGGGAATATGCTTTTATATTTGGGTGAGGATCTAACACCTCTAGGATACACTAATTAGGATTTTCAATCTTGTCTATATTCGAAAAGATTAAATTTTGGTTTTATGTTTACTCTGAGCGGTGGTGCCATTGTTTGGAGAAGTGTTAAGCAAAATTGCACTTTGGATTCTACGATGAATGATAAGTATGTGGCAACTAGTGATGCTTTGAAAGAAGCTGTGGCTCTGCAAGTTCCTTAAGGATCATGAAGTAATTCCTAGTATGGATAAGGCGGTATTGTTGCATTGTGATAACATAGCAATGATGGCTAATGGTAAGGAACTAAAGTTTCACAAGAAGAGTAAGAATATTCATCGGAAGTATCATGTGATGAAGGACTTCGTTGAGGCCAGGCAGATTGCATTATGCAAAATTAAATCTGAGGATAATTTAGTTGATCCATTCACAAAGGCAGTAATTGCAAGAGTTTTTGAGAGGATTGTGAAGGCTATGGAGATACGAGATATGTCATATTTACTCACTTAGTATAAGGAGGAGATTGTTAGACTTGTGCCCTAGGGAGTAAAATGTTGTAATTTGTTTTTAGAGACATTTTATCAATAAAGAGTTTATTTATTATTTATATGTCAAATGTTGTCCTCTTTATGTTTATATTTGTTTAATGTATTATAAACAAACAAAAGTCTAAGACTATCGGTCTAAATCTTTAAGAATTGTGCATATGATGTACTAATTATGCGAAAGACATAAATCTTAAACGTGATAATCTAAATCATAAGATCCACAATTGAGAGAATAAAGTTGGACGCTTTATTTATGCTAAGATTGTTATGTAGTATATATCCCTAGCGGGAGATGGCTTGTCTTAGTTATCGGAGTGGGACTCTACAAGTAGAAACATTGGTGCATTTTCATAGGTGACGATGTATTAGATCAGGACATAAAGTTGAATTGATTTGGATTAATAATTCTGTTTGTGCAAGTCAATTCACTTTAAACAATCATATGTGTTACTTTATGATGGTATACATACCGATACGTTGGAGACATGATTCTTAATTTCATAGACTTATTATTCATAGATATGGAATCTATAGCTCTTTTTGTAGAGTTAATGATATTCTTTTATATACGTTATCTTATAATTGGAATACTAGAGTGCCCAACGATTTGGATACATAGGTGTAACTAAATATTATACTGTCTTTAAATAGTAAGTATTCCAATAGTGTGATAATGGAATGTAGCATAAAAATAATCGGCAAGGTAAAACAGAATTTATCCTTAAGCCAATTATGAATATCCTATGGGGATGTGACACATTACGATATGTCATAGATGATCAGCTTACTTGAAGCTGTAATTTTATATAGTTCGAGAGTACAACTCTAAGCTTTTAGTGGAACAACGTTAGAGTAGATAGTTATAAAATATGTGTCTAGGATATTGTATTTTATAATTGTAGGAGCTTAAACTGTACATGTCAATGGGGTCCCCTTTGCTAGCTCATAATAAATCCTGTAATGATAAAGATTTTCCTCATATATGACCTATGTTAGATTATTAGATTGGCTGAAATTCGATAAAGATCATATTTAAGAATTCATGTTAGTTTATCGGTTGAATTAATTTTGTAAATTGATTCAAGATAAACTTGTTGAATTATTTGGATAATATTTTATTTTCTATGAGATTATCCAAATATGACTGTTTTCATTAGATAAATTTTCTATTGGGTTACTTGAATTAAAATTGAGGCTCTATCAGGAATCAAATTATAGCAAGTTCGGCAGGCTGATGCGTTAGCTCGATCTTCTAATGGAGTAAGTTCGGCAGACTGATCTCCCAGTTTGGTGTGCCGATCTTGCAATTAGCTGTATGCATGTTTTAGACGTGTTTTTCATCAAAAATTGATCCAGATTCGAATTTTGAGGCCTTATCTAATAGGGATTAACCCCAGATTCGACCACTATAAATAGGGGGTGAGTTTTCTAAGTTATTTAAATCAATTGAGAGGCATAGAGTACTCTAGATTGAGAAACTCTAAAATTCCTTGAGAGCTATTGTTTAACATCATGAACTTTAGCTCTTGGTCTTCTCAAGTGGTTGGAAGGAAAGTCATTAGAGGAAGAGCTGTAGGACATGTGACCACCCACACTCCAATTATGGATAGAGAATAGCAAAGAAGATCACTTGGTTGAGGTTCTTCTGGAATGTTCTTACACAGATTCAAGCCTACTTCAGTATACAAAAGTTTAGTGAGATCTATCATTAATTATGTATATATCATGTCTAACTTGTGTTTTAAAAAATGCTCTGATTTTAAAAAATTTTAAATTCCGCTACGTACTCGTTTTTCAATAATTATATTAGTACGAAATTTAAACATCAAACAACAATACATTTATGAAAAATTTATTGAATCATTTAATCATAAAAAAGACAATCTTTTTTCATCTATGGTTGTAGAGGAACTGGAAAAACATATTTATGGAATACAATCATTACTAAAATAAGATTAAATAATGAAATTGTTTTAGTCGTTACATCTTCTAGAATAACATCATTTTTATTACCAAAAGGTAAATTACGCACTCTAGATTTTAGATGTCGTCGTCAATAGATTAATTTTCTACTTGTCATATCAAAAAAGGAACCCAGTTAGCAAAATTGATTGAAAAAACAACACTTATATTATGAGATGAACATCTATGAATAAACAAACATTGTTTTGAAGCATTACACAAAATAGTATAGGATTTAGAAAATAATTTTAAACAACCATTTGATGGCATGACTATTGTGTTAGGTGGTGACTTCCGACAAATTCTACCTGTTATTCCTACTTGAACAAAATAACATATAATAGATGCAAGTAGAAGCAATTCCTATTTATGGCCACATTTTTTAATTTTAATATTAACAGAAAATATGAGATTAAAACGTCATAGCAACACAGAACAAGGAAAAACAAAAATTACCAAAATTTCAAACTGGATATTAAACATTAGAAACGATATTGCTGACAGAATAAAAGATTTATAAAATAAGGACTCCACATGGATTAAAATACCAGAAAAATCCATGATACAATATGAATCAAATCCAATTGAAAAGATTTCCATAGTAATATATGATGACTTTAATAATATAGAAAATTTAAAACAATGAGCAATAATAACTCCAAAAAATAAAACAACTAATGACATCAGCAACCATATATTATTTTTAGTACCTAGTGAATTAAAATCTTATAATAGTTATGATATAATAATATCTTCATCTGAAAATATAGAGGAACTAAATCTTTTTTATCCTTAAGAATTTTTGCATACTCTAAATTTCAACAATGTACCACCACATGAATTAAACCTTAAAGTTGGAATTCTAATTGTGTTATTAAGAAATTTAAACCAATCAATGGGAATACATAACGGAGCAAGACTCATCATTACACAATTCACAAATAAAATTATAGAAAGACAAATTATAAATTCAAATAACACTAACGAAAAAGTTTATATTTCAAGAATCGAAATGATTATACATGAATCTAAATGGACATTTACTTAAAAAAGACAACAATTTCCTATAAAAATTTGTTATGCCATGATAATAATAAAAACCAAGGACAATCTTTGAATAAAATTGGTCTATATTTAAAAAAAAATGAAATTTTTACATGGGCAATTATATGTTGCTTTATCAAGGGTAACGATACCAAAAGAATTACGTATACTAATTCATTATTCAATTAACAAATATTCAAATCACATAAAAAACATAGTCTATGAAGAAATTTTACATAATATTATATAAAAACATACATAACAATACTTTTCTTCAATATGAAAATAGTATATTATCAACAACTTAGACATATATTCAACAATATTATTCTCTCAGCAACTAACAAATTATTTACTATTTTTTGCAATTACAGAAAATGACAACGTCTATTCATATACTAAAACCAAATGAAGTATATGAAACTATTAAAGCAAGAATCTGTAGATTATGGACAAACAACGACTTCACAACAAGATGTTTAATAAGTCTTGATTGCCTATTGGTTGATGAAGAGATAATAACTTTTGTAACCATCATATTATATTATCTCCTAATTAACATCAACTTTAATAAAATAACTAACAATTTTATTCTCCTTATTTTCAGCATGAAGCAATTTGAGGATCAGCATGAGCTCATGATTCCGACATCATTTCTCAAAAAATCTAACTGGTTGTAATATACGACATCAGCAACTTTTTCATCAATCAAAATAAACCAAGATATAAAGTTGTTTCCCACAATGCAATGCTATAGTTTGCACCTGCAACATCTTTCATCCGAGTCATAGAAGAGTTGCCACATATCCCACTTTATAAAATTCAACTTCATTGAAGTCGATCAACTATAGTAAAGAATCGATACCAGTGAAAACTTAAGCGGTAAAATCCTTTACTAAGTAAATAAACTAAAAGTCTTATTAATTTATAAATATATATTTATTTGACATTATATATAATCGACATCTTAACAAGTGTTCAAGTAGTTCAACAAACAAATGTCAACAATAGAACAACTACAAGACGCATCATAATGATACAAAATATAAGATAAACAAATTTTAGATATATTGTATTATAATTATGTTAAAAAAGATGTAATCAATCCTTTAATATTTTTATATCATTCAAAATTCTTTATTTTAAATTTTTCTATCCTATTTTCCGAACAAAAGTGAACAACTATAGGTTACTCTATGGGGAAACGAAGTAGAAAAATTCAATAAAAACATTTTGAAATCAATTCATGGACCAGTTGTAGCAACTTTTGTAGCAATGACAGTAAAATAATATCAAGATAATTTTTTAAAATTTTATTGTAAAAATCACATCTATAAATACAATTAATATAACTAAATACTAACCATCTTGATCTTCAAAACGTAGGAAATCCATATGTCTCAAGCATTGCAACGACAATCTATTATATTGATTCAGATATCCCAAAAACAAAAACATTAAAGACAAGGTAATACAGATAGTATTATATTATTTTAAAAAAGTTCCTCTATATTTTGCTTTTTTTTTTTAATTTTATGCTTTCATCTAATAATTTTCACCTTTGCATACACATATTTGCTCATCAAACTCAAGAAATTGATTTCCTACCACCATTAGCAACACCAATGCAATCAATTAAAGAACAAAAATTACACAACAGAAAAACAATCAGAGAGCTAAAAGAATTAGATCCACATAACAATCAGGTTAGTATCAGTAAAAATTAATTTATTAAATCCATTGCTCAAATTAATAACCTTTTTTTTAATTTATGCAGGGTATCAAATTTACAGTATAACTAGATTCTTTATAGATCAAGGCTAGTATTACAACTCATGCCCCATATGCTATCAACAACTAAAATAAGCAAAAAGTGGATAGTTGTGTGATAATCACGGTAACATAAACACAATGCCCACGCCGTGGTAATACACATAACTCACAAATTGTTATTAAAAGTCATTTATTCTTATCAATTATGATAAATAAGCTACTATATTAATTCTTTATTACAACACTTATAATAGGTATAAATTAATATAGGTATAAATTAAATACACAAATTGAAGATAACGCAGCAAACATGATGATCATCATATTTGGATAAGCTGCAAAAACACTGATTAAAAAACCATGCTCTACGTTAACAATTGATGAAGGTTTTATTGATCCATCCATAATCCCACCAATAATTGATTAACTCAAAGCACAAACAAAGATCTTCCAGGTTTACTTTCGAGCAAGAGGAGCACTAATGAATATAGTTCTTACAAAAATTTTTGAAGATGTTCAACCTTCAGCACCTCCAACACAACCACCAGGCCCTATAGTAAAGGACCCAAAAACACCATATCCAAAAAGATTAACTATAAGGTAAAACTTAATTACTCATTTACATTACACATTTATAAAAATTTATATTAATCTTATTAAATATATCTTTTATAATATTTTATAATTTCAATGTTGAAACAAAAACAACATATCCATCAAGGAAACGTCCAAGATTTAGGCAACATAACTATCTTTACATTATTTGATTTCCAATATATATATATATATATCAACATTTTTAACTTTTTTTTCTTTTATGTTTTTCCAATTTCTGTTTTGCAGTGATGAAGAATAAAAAAAAAAAAAAAAAAAGACGAAAACAAAAGCAGTAAAAAATAATAACAAACTTTTGAATAAAATAGTAGATCAATATATTTACACATATATGTGTGTATATGTGGATTAATTTTATGCTACAACCGTATTTTCAAGTTTTTATATAATACAGCAATATTCCCCGCTGCAACGCGCGGGTTTTTGGATAGTGTGTGTGTGTGTATATATATATATATATATTATTTTTGGTGAATGTGGTAACATTGGTCATTGGTGTATCACGTACTATGTATTGAATCGCTTGTGCTTAAAGCTAAATAGCTAGAACTCGCATGAAAAACCCCATTTTTACAATTTTGGACAGGACTTATAATCACCATGAGAAAAGAAATCGAGAATGTATGGAAATGTGGGTCCCACTTCCTCAGACCTGCCCAAAGTTACCACTCAACATGCTTTTGTGTCCCAAATAATGAATTCCTTTTATCCATTCTCAAATAAATAAAGAATATTTTGCAATGTTGCTCCTAAGCTTCTCACATATTTTATAAATTTTATCACAAGTGATATTATAAAGTTTTAAATTTGCAACAAATCATCATTATTAATATTGATGTTAGTTTTTTTAATAAAATTGATATGCAATTTTTGTATAAATAATTAATTAAGAGCATAAAAGCTCTTTTTTACTGATATAATCCAAAATTATATTTAAAGCAAAATAAATTCAAAATTTTCTATTTTAATATAAAATAATTAAAAAATATTAATCTTATATAAATTTAGTTGTTGCCTATTTATGTACAGTATCATGCCAATTTCAGTTCAAAATATTACCATTAATAAAAAAAATTGCTATAAATTTATAAGTTTAACCAATAATTTGTAAAAATTAAAAGTCAAAAACATCTAGTACAAAAATATAATAAATTCAGGAGGTACAGTGTAAAACACTAATAATTTTCTCCCCTCTCCAACCCAATCCGAGTCCATTGCAACGCAATCAATCTCGGATAATGATTGTTGCAGAGGTGCGTTGGACAAAAAGCCGGAGACAAAAAACGACATCATTTCTCTTCTTACATATTCACATAACTACTCATCATTACCCTTGTCTCCACGCCCAGTCCTCGGCCGGCTAAAGCTCCGACGTTCCTTTTCCTTTATGTACGACACGTCCTCCTTTTTTTGGTCGTTTTCCCTGTTCGGTTCCTTTGCGTAGCTTGCTTTATAAACAACCCTTTTTCGCTTTTTCCCCTCCTTTTCCTTTTCTCTTTTCCTTTGGCGGTTTTGCCGTCGTGATCTATGTACCCTTTTGGAAAACAATTTGAAATGTGATGTTTTGCTTGTTGGTGTTATTGTTTTTTTTTTTTTTTTTTCTCTAATGAATTGGCCAAAAAGGAAAATGAAAATTGTGTTTTTGAAAAGGTCTAGCTGTAAAGGCCCACTCTTTGGGCACACGACTCTCATTTGACTATGTGGACTAGAATGCCTAATGCCTCTCTTGGCATCTTTTACTATAATTTTTTTTTTTTCCTCTGTCTAAAGTAACAGGGAATAATTTTTGGGTGTCCAACCTCCTTCCCCTAGATGAAGAAATCTTGGTAGAGCGAGGGAGGGAGGAGAGAGTTTTTGGTTTGCCTGCTCCGCCATGGCTCCAGCTGGGAAGGATTCTGGGTTTCACCGAGAAGGCAATGAATGGTACTTTCTCTCTCTAATCAAAAACTTCTATGCAGAACAGAACAACCCATTTCTTATTTTTTTCTTTTTTAATTCTTTTTTAGGTTGATTTTTTTAGATGGAGTTATGGGTTTCTAATATACTTAAAACCCCAGAAGAGTTGAATAAAATCCAGTTGTTTGCTTCTTTTTCTTAACTTTTAGCACATAATTTTCATTCAACAACTAGAATTGAGTCAAATTGACCCTTGCTCTTTCACTAACCAGGCTGACCCTATTCCTGTTCTGTCATAAGGAGAAGAAAGTGATGATATAATATTTACGGATTTACATAAGTTTAAGGGGATAATTTATGGGTTCCTTTTTTATCTTTTGGAATTGGTTTGCAAGGTTTTACAAAGCGGGATTGCCTAGTGACATAATTGTGTCAGTGGACGGCGTAAATTTCCATCTTCACAAGGTATGCTAACTGCCATCCTGCCCTGGTAAATAGTAGATTTCAATATAGATAAACACGTATATCCGTTATGTTTTTTTTTTTTTTTTTCATGTAAATTAAGGCATGATGAATCTAACTTCATTTTTTTTTACCCATTATTTAACTTTATTAAGATATGATTAATCTCACTCTTTTTTGCTCCTAATGATTAATCTTTTACTTTACTTATGTTCTTATGGAAGCTTGTATCTGTCAATTTACATGGCAAAGTATATGCAACCCAGTAATATTAGTTGAGGTTGAAGCTTGACGGTACAAGTAGGATAAATGTCCTCACAGTCCTTTATATATATATATATATATAGATCATACATATTATATAATTTGTGTTTATTATTTGTAAATTTGAATGAGCTCCTTGATGGCCTTTAATTCACTTGTCATTACTTGGGTGGATGAGAGCACCTAGCAGTCTTCAAGCCTCTTTAACTACTTCCTTGGTCCATGTTTTTATTATAATTTGGTTGTTGGCCCTATATTAAGGTGTTATTATTGCTACTCGGTTCACTATGTAGAAATATAATCCGTAATTCTTTTTCTTTTGTCCCCCATTCTGGTTATTTGATGCTCTTGATACTTTCAGTAGCATTTAGATTTTCTTTTTTCAAACTTGTTTGTTTTGTCTTTCTATTCAATCAGGCTGCACTTTTTCTTAATAGAACTACTTTTGGAGATCAGCGATGATTTCATTCATTTGGTCAAGTTAATCAGTGTTAGTACATTATGAGCGTGTCCAAAACAATTGTTTAATGATGAATTCGATTGGTGGTTATTTAATGTTTCTTAAGCTGTTTAAGTGTGTGTGTGTGTGTTTTTTTTGGTGTGATCTTGTCAACACGGAACTTTTCCTCCTTTTAATACTAAAACTTATCGTTAGGAAAATATTTATAGAATTATGTAAGATGATGCCTTCTTGAATTTAAGGCTATTGACGTGTCATTTATATGTTGTTGGAGTTGCTTTCATTTCACCTCTACTTATTGATATGGAGTGAATAACTTTGTTTGATTGTTGTAGTTCACATAATTTTCATTACAAATCTTGACAAACAAATGCAATTGAAGATGGGGCTCAAGTGTTTACAACTATAATGACTTTCTTCTCCTTCCCTTTTTCCTCAAGAACTTTTTTTTTTTTTACTCTAAATAATTTTCAGAATTATGCAGCTAAGATTTATTAGTTATGACTTGTGACGATGTATGAACCCTCCAGTTTCCTCTTATGGCAAAATGTGGGAAGATGGTGCGGATATATGAAGAATCCCAAAGTACCCATGTAAAGATTCTCACCACAGTTCTGGAAGAATTCCCTGGTGGTTCTGACACTTTCTTGATTGCAGCTAAATTCTGCTATGGTGTCAAGATAGAATTGACTCCGAGAAACACAATAACAGTTCATTGTGCGGCAGACTACCTTGAAATGACAGAAGAGTATGGTGAAGGCAACTTACTCTCTAAGGCCGAGAGTTTCTTTTATAAAAGCATACTGCAGAATTGGAAAGATTGCATCTTGGCTCTCCAAAGCTCTGAACCAGTGATGCACAAAGCAGAGAAGCTCCAGATCATAAGCAGATGTTTAAACGCTCTCTCTGTGATGGTTTGTACGGATCCTAGTTTGTTTGGGTGGCCCATGATGATGTATGGTAGTTTACAAAGCCCCGGTGGAAGCATCCTCTGGAATGGAATAAACACTGGTGCGAGAATTCGGAGTTCAGACTCAGACTGGTGGTTTGATGATGTCTCATATCTCAGCGTCGTATTGTTTGAGAGACTTATCAAGACAATGGAAGTAAGAGGTATAAGACCTGAAAACCTAGTAAATGCTACAATGTACTATGCAAGAAAGTACCTTCCTGGTCTGGGCCGATGGCACAGTGGACAAAGTAGCATACCTAGAACAGTAACGAGTTTTAGTTTAAAACCTGTAGCCCTGGATCAAAGGGTTGTGTTGGAAAGCATTGAAAAGCTTCTTCCCCAGAAAAAGGGGAAATCTTTCTGTCCTTTTTTATTAGGACTGCTTCGTGTTGCATTGATACTGGGAGTTGATCAAGCATGCAAGGACTCGCTAGAGCGAAGAATAGGGATGCAACTGGAATTCGCAACCCTTGATAGTCTGTTGATTCCTACATATTCCGATGCTGACACATTGTATAATATTGACTGCGTTCAAAGGATCGTCCATCATTTTATGTCGGCAGAATCAAGGATCGAGTCATTTTCTCCGACGTCAGTGGACATGGAAACATCACCGTTGTCTGGGCCAATTAGAAAAGTTGCTAAGCTTATAGATAGCTACATTGCAGAGGTTGCTTCTGATGTGAATTTGAAGCCCACAAAGATTCGCTCTCTGGCAGAGGCCATCCCAGGGTCTGCAAGATCTTTGCATGATGGGATATACCGAGCACTGGATATCTACTTCAAGGTTTGATTTAAGACCTACTAATGAAACAAATGATGTGTTACCAAAGTCAGAATAAGTTTGGAATGTGAATAATTTGCTAATGGAATTGATGCGTTGTTGCAGGCACACCCTTGGCTCCCAGAGAAAGAGAAGGAAGAACTTTGCAACATTATTGACTTTCAGAAACTCTCTATTGATGCATGTGCCCACGCGTCCCAAAACGAAAGATTACCGCTTAGAATCATTCTTCAAGTCCTGTTCTTTGAGCAGATGCATTTGAGAACGGCTCTAGCTGGTTGCCTTCACGTCCTGGATGCTGAAAGTGCCCCTGCAGCTCCTGTAACTGTTCCTGTTGACATGGCTGGCCAGATTGTGCAGAGAGATGGGTGGGTGACCGTGGTGCGGGAGAACCAAGTTTTAAAGGTGGACATGGAAAGGATGAGGTCTAGAGTTGGTGAACTTGAGGAAGAATTTAGTAAAATTAAGCAGGAGATGAAAAAGGTGAGCAAATCGCATAGCTCTCTCAGCTCTCCTCGCCTGGTTGCTCGAAAAATCGGGTGCAAGCTTCTTCCACGACTGTCTGATGCTCAACGGGAGACTCTTGAAATTACCGAGCCTACTCCTAGAGCATCATCGGTTGAGAAGCCACGCTCTTCGAATCATTCCAGACACCGGAAAAGTTTCTCGTTGTTTTAACTGCTGGTATCAAGTGGGCTGAATTCTGCCATGATGACTGAAGACTCTGTTTGGTTTTCAGAAAGTTTGGAAAGAGGGAAAGAACGTTTTTATAGTTAAATTCTCTCTTTCGTATATTTGAAACTTTTTTGGCAATTTTGATTCCTTCCCTTCGGATTTTCTGTGAACCAAACAGAGAGAAAAAGATGGCACCACGTTGAGACGAAATCATTTTCGTCTCTCCGACAGAGAATGGCAGCTTCAACACATTTGAGCCTGGCATAAATGATGAGCCAGGCAAAAGTTCAGCTCTCCCATTTCGGATGCAATGTTGATCCAAAACAGTATTGAACCCAAAAGTGCATACAAGTAAGTATACCTTGTTTCATATATATAGGAAAGAGAAATTGTTGATTGTTTTTCATTTTTGGTGTTTGTTTTCTTCATTGGGCCTTATACGTGTACATCTTTGTGAAACATGTCTGTAAAAATTTAGCAAATAGTGGGACGATTGAAAAGATTAATGTCACCATTATGATATGTCTAAGCTTTTTAATCTTGCTTGGTTTCCCTTTGGTTATTTGACTTCCCATTTTAGCAAACTCCGTACTAATGGCCGTTTGGTTCACATGTTGAACAATGAATAAAAATTCAAATTTTTGTTAGAAAAAACATTAGCATAAAATTTTGGGTTATGGTTTGAATCTACGAACCAAATGGATGGTAAGATTTTGAAAAAGTCCCATTTGGTGGAACAGAGTATTGATTAAAGAAAATGATTCCTGGCAGAAAATTTCACTCTCTGAGATCATAAACCAGATTTAGAGACAAAATAATGTTGAGGGGAAACAATTTTGATTTTAATGCGCTTGTTTATGAATGTATATGATATTAAACATTGTACGACAAGATATTATACAGCTTATTATTAGGTGCTAAACCATGACTAAATTGTGACAGTAACTCATAACATCTCTAAGTTGGTTCCTTTTATCATCATCATTATTATTATTCCGGGTCCTTCCAATGGAAAATTAACATGTGTGATGCTTTGGGGGTGGTCCCAAAACAGAAATGCTGCTAAAGAATTGCTGTGACAGTAACGTCAACGTTACAGAATTTGGTATTTCCTTAAGTGCCATGCACATTCCATCATTTCTTGATTGTGTATAGCTGGCTTTCAAATGTTTTAGGCGTGGTAAGTCTTCATTGTCATAGTACCAGTCTCAATCATAATATTAAGGAGAATGTCTAGTTCACAACAAGGAACACGTTAAAAACCTACTCAGAAATATGATGTTGATATATGGTTGTTATTTACAACAAGCCATGCATTCCTGGCAAAAATACTTCATAATTTAAATCTTCCACCCTTCATTTAAAAAGATTGATTTCAGTTTGGTCCTAAATTATGATGCTTCTCCCATCTTGGTTCCGAAACTTCCAAATGTTACAAACTGCACTCTACTTATTGTCTCATATTTGACATACATTCTACAATCACTAAAATCATTAAAAACTCAACAACCGTGTGACCCTCACATTTCTTGTTTGTAAAGGTGTTTTAGACAATTTGTTCATTTAAGATTAATAAATAAACTTTATCTTTACATACCTTGTTAGCCAACGAACCTTTGTAGTATTCTCTTTTTTATAGTTATTAAATTTTAAAGTTTATATAGGCGTGATTTGTTAAAAACACCCTTCATGAACCAAGCTCTGAGTGCCTCTAATTTGTTGAGTTTTTATTTATTTATTATTAAATGTGAATAAGGGCCAAACATAAGGCAATGAGCATAGTTTAGGGTGTAATTTGTAATGCTTTAAAATTCAGAATGAGTTAACCATCAAAAACAAACAAATTAATCAATTCAATCATTTTTGGGGGGTAAAATTTAGAAGAATATGTTCTCATTAGACGAACATAAAACTTCTCACGTAAAGTTTAAGAAAGAAAAAAAGTAAATGAACATTCTCCTCACTTTCTTTCATTCTATATCAACCTAAGAGAAAAAGACAAATGTTAAAGTTGATAGAAGTGCATAGCTAAAGAAGTTAGTTGAGAGGGAATTATTTCCTATAAAAATTTATAGGGCATTTAGAATTGTCAATTCCAACCAAAATTTTTAAATGCTACAGTATAAAGAGTAAGATACAATATATATATATATATATATTTTAATTATAGTGTTTTAATCAAGATTGGTTTAAACCATTAATGCTTCTAAACATCCTATTATTCATTGAAAAACAAAATTTACATATCCATACTTTTTTATTAACCAGTTAGGCATCACGTGCAACGCACATAGGAGTAATTTTGCAAGTTGAATACTGTTAAAGGATTGACTACTATTTTATTATTTTTCTAGCCTTTTTAGTGATACGTGTTATGTGGTTGTTAATACACTATTAAGGCTAACATTATATTTGAAAAGTAAAATTGTAAGGGAAAAAAGTTGTTTAATAAAGGGGAACAAAACGAGAAAAAATTGATATTGAAAGAACATTGTAAATTTGCAATTGCATTGTATAAGAGCCTCTACAAAAAAAGAAGAAGAAATAAACAAATAAGAAAAGAGAAAAGATAAAAAAAATATATACGAACTGGAGAATGTCTTAGAGGAGAGTTGGCTAATTAATAGAGATGAATAGATTACTTAATAGTCAGTTACCGAGATGATGGCTTCTAACAATGCTTTGGCCAAAGGGTTAAGGTTTGTGCCTGATAAGTACATGGGGTTTCCCCGCTAGAGTTCGAATCTCTCTGGCGATGTTTTCTTTTTTTCTTTTTCGCTCTCACTTCAGCTACTTCATTTGACTCTTCTGTAGTCTACATTCATAGCTTCAAACAAAACAAACGACACCACCGCAACTACGGCCGCCACTCACTGTAAAACTTTTTCGGCCTCCTAAACGACATGCCGTTTTCTTTGACCGGTCTCACTCCCTCGCCGTCCAACCTCCATCGCGCCGACGCTTTCGCGAGGCAATGCGATGGTGGCCGCGGCCACCAACAGAGCCTGGCCATCGACGTCAGGGTTTTCGAGTGTCCGAGGAACTCTACGAAGCTGGCGCTAGCTTTTCACCAGTTTTTGCCGATCGAAAATCTCTCGTTTCGCACCAAATGCGTTGGATCGGGATCCATTTCCAAGACGATCGTCGAGGAATCCGGAGACTTAAAGCCAAGAATCGTTTACGATTATGGCGATTATGGCGGAAGTGGTGGTGGCTGCGGCGATTCTTACGGTGGAGGAGGAGGTGATGGAAATGGCAGCGGCGACGAAGAGGAAGAGGAGTTTGGGCCGATAATGAAGTTTGAGGAGGTGATGAAGGAGGCCGAAGTTCGGGGAGTGAGGCTTCCTTCCGACATGCTGGAGGCGGCGAATACTACGGGGATTCGGAGAGCCTTTCTCTTTCGCTACATGGATTTGCAGGTCAAATTCCCGATTCTGTTGTTGTAGGGTTTCATTTCGTATTATCTGTAGCTTCTTCTTGTGAGTTGTGAGAACTATTAGCTTAATCTTTTTGGTAATTTAGATAGTTTCAACCCCCCAATAAAAAAATAAAAAAAAAAGAATCAAAGGATTTCAAAATGTAATGTGAACTTCAAAGGCCTGTTTGTTGATGGTAGGTTTAGCAGCATTGGATATTTAATATATTTTAGAAAAGCATTCGTGAAATGATTATTTTAGTTATTTCCTTATATTGTGAATCTTAATTCCGACTAAAGGATACGCATCTCTTGATGAATAAAGGGAAATATTACCTTGTTGTAATTTTTTTGTTTATTTTTTGCGATCCTGTTTGATCGTTAGGATTTAGGAGCTGGACACGGTTTTGAACTTCTGTTAAATCAGCTAAATAATAAAAGTTGGTCTTAATAAACTTTCAGTTTTTATTGTAGGATGTGGTTTTTTCTCAATGCTGAATTGCTTTTGGCAGGAATCAATTTGGCCATTGGGCTTCCTCATGAAGCATTGCTCAATGCTGCGGGATCGAATGCTGGCTGATCCTTCGTTTCTGTTTAAAGTTGGGATGGAGGTTTGTATTGGCTAATTTTTATTTGAATCAGCTGGGAATTTTATGTTCTTTAGTGCTCTTAAGATTATTGCAGGTTGTCCTTAAAAATCTGCACTAAAATTTACCCTTTCTATAGCTTGCGGGTTTCACTTTGTTCAATCCTGAAGAATCTCTCATTGATTTCATGCGGTGTAGGTAGTCATAGATTCTTGTTGTGCAACATTTGCAGAAGTTCAGAAAAGGGGAAAGGATTTCTGGGCAGAATTTTAGTTGTATGCTGCTGATCTTTTAGTTGGTGTGGTTGTTGATATTGCTTTGGTGGGTATGTTAGTGCCCTATGCTCGAATAGGGAAGCCATCTGTCTCAAAAGGATTATTTGGAAACATAAAACATGCTTGCGCAGCACTGCCTAGCAGGTAAGCATCGCATGGCAGAATTTTGGGATGAATAGGATGCTCTGTCTATCATATATTAAAGTAACAATATCCGACTACGGTATACTGATTTTCCCTATGTTTTTTTAATCCTAGCAGTCTCCTCTTCTTATATTAGTTCATTATAGTTATTCATCAAGAGATTCATTATAGCTGTTCACAATTAGGACGCCTGTCTTTAATAGTGTTACTAACTACTAAGCCTAACACGAAAGTTAAGGCCAACATCTTGTGCATTGTCCATGCCTCTTCCAAATTATGTTCCCAGATCTTTGCCCTTATTGGAGCTCACTTATATTCCGTTTAAGTTTTATCAAATATGATAGAGATTGCTAAGACAGGAGTTCTCTTCATTCTTCTTGGTTTTTACATCTTTTTGTCCCTTCGATCTCATTATTATCTTTTAGGCTGCCTTTTGGGAAGAATGGATGATGCAATCATCCGAAAAATAGGGAGGTGGGGAAAATATGCCTTTTTGGCTTTTATAAACTGTAGGTTAACACTTTCTATGAAGGGCATGTTTACTTTCCATCAAAGGAAAAAGGGAAAGTCAAAAGTGATTCTCTTTTCCTTTTAATAATATATTTACTTATAAATTAATAACGAGAGTTTTGTAGACCCCATACAATATAGGAATAAGAAAAGGGAATGTCAATCCTCATTTCCCTTTTAGTAATTATTCCCTATCAAAGGGAATGAATGCTAAATTATATAGTTGTCCAAATTCAACTATTATTAGTTAGCGGTTATTTAGTTATGTAAAAAGGATATTTTAGTAATTACATTGAGTGAAATCCCTATTCTAAGTAAGTAAACACTAGAAAGGGAATATGATTGTCTTCCATTACACCATCAAATATATAGGTAAACTTAAGAAAGGTAATGAATGATCCTCATTCCTATTACTTCAGTTTCCTTTCCAATTGTAGTACCTTTTTCATTACATTCTTTTACGGTTTGGTAAACGTGCTTGAAATGTCGCATTTCCTACGTAATTTGTTTACAATGAACCATTCCCTCTTATGAGTAAAGCTGAAAGGCCAGGATGTAAATTTACAATGAAGCAACGAATTGCTACATACTTCGATAAGTACACTATTTTACTAAGGTATCAATATTCTCAATAAGAGCAACTGAGAACTAGTCAATAGGTTTCTGGATGATTCATCGAAAAAAAAAAGAAAAGGACAATTAATCTTAAATTGCATTCTGGTGGGAACATACCAAATAGAGTTTTTTTTTTTTTTCTTTTTTATTGTTGTTAATTATTGAGGCTTGTTTGGCAATGAAGTTGGAACTTATAAGTTCCAATTGCTATAATATAAAGCTTTCACATGCTATGGTATAAAGCAAAAGTATGCTATAGTATAAAGCTCTCATATGCTATAGTATTTTTGTTCAATTTATTATTTTCAACTACATTACCACACATACTCTGATTCTTTGTCTGGAAATTTAGTTTTCATACTTTAGTTTTTGTACCTTGCTTAGTCACCGAATCTTGAACTTTGCTTCTACTAATGCCATGTTGCTTGTAGTTTAATTTATTGGTGCCTTTTGGATCCAGCGAGTGTAATACGGATCAGTTGGATTTGGATGTGGTCTAATTGGCCAAGGCATTGCAAACATGATCATGAATGCCAAACGGTATGTTTTAGATGCATGTTCTTATGATTGACTTACATATATACTCTTCTTTGAATATAGTTGTCATGCCATCTTAGTACTCATTTAGAATTAGAAGCTATTTTTGCATTACTTTAAATGGTAAACGGGTTTGTGATATCATCATGAGTTAATTTTCAGCCGTTCCACCTTCTCTACGGTCCATTCACAAGAATTGGAAATCCTATATCACAGAACATAAAACTGGAACGATACTTGGACATTGAAGGTACAACTCATTTGTTGATGGATGTTTTCGTGAATTATCAGGAGCATAATGAAGTCAGAAGAGGATATACCTGTGCCTCCTCTTTTTGGAAGCGCTGCTCTTTGGGGTATGTTTTGCATTTTTCATTCAGATTTAAATTTCTTGCCATGACAACACTTTCAGAGCTGCTTTCTGTGCTCTCATGCTTTCTTCTAGAAAATGACTCTCTACTTAAAGAACGTCTTGATTCCTTAATTTTCTGCCCTTTCATACATCAGCTCTAATGGCTTACCAAGGGAAAGGCAGGCCTTTCCTTTTGGGGATTTACAACATAGAGAGAAATACAAAATGAAAGACCTCTTATTGTGATTCATTAACTTGTATCGCTTATCGGTTTTCCCTCTAATCAGGCGTTTTTCTAGCTGTGTCATCAAACACTCGTTATCAAATCATTAATGGACTTGAACGGCTGGTCGAAGCATCGCCTCTGGCGAAGCAAGTCCCACCTGTTGCAATGGCATTCACAGTCGCTGTGCAATTCGCCAACAATATTTATGGTGGTATGCAGTTTGTGGATTGGGCTAAATGGAGTGGAGTGCAATAGATGCAAATGCATGTAAACATTCCTGTCTCACATATCAAATAAGCTATAGATTTTTCTGTCTTATTTTTTTTTTCCTCCCTTTCAAGATTAATTATAGATTCTTAGGTTATTTCAGTGGGGTGCAAAGAAAAGGAAAGGAATGAAATAATTTTATTCTGTTTTTGGTTGGATTATTACATAGTAACGCCGCTTCGGATGGAATGACTTTTTCAGTGATTGGGTGGAATTGTCATTGGTATATGGGATGGATGGAAAAGCGATTCCATCCTTTAAATATATAATTTTCCACGCTTACCCTTCCCGCATTTGAAGTCATTCTATCACCTCTTCACCTCCTAGACCTCGTTATCCTATATTTGCATGCCTTGTCTTCTACTATGCACAGAACTTGTAGGTAAGGTTCGCCCTTAGCGAACACCAGTAAGTTCAAATGCTGGGGAGAGGATTTGGGATGTTGTTGGTTGATTCCGTGGGTTTTGAATAGGATGTGCCACCTCTCTTCTTCAGCTAAACGATGCGTTCTTCGCCTTTTAACATGGATCCTTCTTTGTCATATCTCAAAGGTGCGTCGCCATTGTCATCCTGGCAGATTCGACAAAAATTGGCTTCATTGCAATTCAAAAACTTGGTCTTCTCTATAACACTCCAATTTTTTCCTTTTGCCGGTTGGAAGTCAGGAGGAACTCATTTGGATAGGAAAGATTTGTTGATTGTTGGAAAAACCCTGATCAAATCATCAGACAATATAATAAAATAAAATTCAGAGACCCATATATTTCTTCAAACAGAAAAATTGTGGGACTATAACTGTATCGGTACAGAATGGTTATTCCATCTTCTTCTGGCAGCCGAAATTGTGGGAAGCTTGGACTTCGCAGATAAACTAGAGCTTATGGAGATTGGTGTGGTCAGAGATATGGTCCTAGAGAGTTTCAGGTGCCAAGACCAAGTTTTTTTTTTTTTTTTTTTTTTTTTTTTTTGGGTTGAAAAATACATAAACTAGAGTTTTATATATTTGGTCGGGAGGTTAATTGTAGAGAATGAAATTATTCTGCACCAGTGGAGAATGATACTGATATGAGATTTTTAGATTTGAATCTATGGTGGAAAAAAGAAGGAACACTAGCTTAAAATAAGACCTGCCACATATAAATTAAAACCTAATTATAATTTTTATTTAAAAACAAATCTAAGTCCCTCCTCCACCATTTACCATGCTCATCGAGTCCAACGAGCGAGCTTCTAATCGGATTTGGGGACGGCGATGTAATGGAGCTTGTAGGTGGTGCAAATTGATAGTTTCTCCAAAATCTTGATGGTATCAGTGTTGAAAGTGTTAGCAATAATACGATCATAACATGCAAAAAACATTATGCATATAAAGATCATGAACGGAAGCGTGAAGATTTGACATACCTCCGGCCATTTCTTCGACTGTGAAATTCAAGCCTTGGGTTGCTGATGTCGACAGTTACTCCATTCGTTTGGATGCTTCTATCACTCAAACACTCAATATGATGGTGTATAAAAACTGGATATGAGAGAGAGGTGATAGGGACCAAACTGAAAATTGTTCAATCATATGAACAAGAAAAAACTTTCTTTCTCTGCTTTAGAAAACCTTCTATCAAGGATTTTTATACAGCTTCAAAAATTCAGTTACTAAAGTATATTATAATTGTTTAATGGAAACATAAATATGAGATCATTTATGTAAAACCGTTAAGGCAATTAAATTGATTTCAATTTGAAACCATTGAAAAAAAAATGTTTACATTCTTCCACTTGGTCTCCATATTTAACCTTATATTCATTAAACCCAAACTTTTAGGAAACAAATACATAAATCATGGCGATAATATCTCTAAACTATGAGTATTATCTTCCATGTATTACTATGTATTGTTTCTCAAACTTTATTCCCTATATGTAACTTAACTTTATGAATAAATCCAATGTTTATTCTTGGTCCTACTAAATGTGAATTTTCCTCTAATAACTTTATACGCAAATCAAATATGAGAAAATATCACAATTGAATAAGACTTTCATTAAGATTGTAAAATGTACATACAAACAAATTTACATTATAGAACCAAGTCCCATCTGAACTACATGATCTTTAAATGACTTTGGTAGCATTTCGTTTGTCAAAGGATCTGCGATCATCAATTCAGTGCTTATATGCTCCATGACCACTTTATTTTCTTTAATGCGTTCCCTTATGGCTAAGTACTTAATGTCGATGTGTTTACTTCGACTGCCAGTCTTATTATTCTTAGCCATAAAGATAACAGCTAAATTGTCACAATATATTCTTAATGACATAGACACAAAATCTACAATTCTAAGGCCTGACATGAAATTCTTCAACCATACACCATGTGAAGTAGCCTCAAAACATGAAACGAACTCTGCTTCCATAGTGCAGGTAGCAACTATTGTTTGCTTTCCACTCCTCCAAGATATAGCTCCTCCAGCTAGCATAAAGATATAACTAGATGTTGATTTCCTTGAATCAACACAGCCAGTATAGTCTGAATCAGATTAGCCAATCACTTCTAGATTATCGGTTCATCTATATATAAGCATGTAATCTTTTGTACCTTGAAAGTACCTCATCACCTTCTTTGCATCCCTCCAATGGTCAATGCTTGGATTACTCTGATATTTGCCCAACATTCCTACAACAAATGTAATGTCAGGTCTTATACAGAGCTGAGCATACGTAAGGTTTCCAACAGCTGAAGCATAAGGAATATTGTTCATCTGATTTTTCTCTAAATCATTCTTTGTGCTTTGGTTTAGACTGAATTTATCACCCTTTACAATTGGTGCTTTACTAGGTGAACAATCTTTCATCATGAATCTTTCGAAAACTTTATTGATGTAGGTTTCTTGTGACAGTCCCAGAATACACCGAGATTTATCTTTATGGATCTTAATGCCAATAACATAAGATGACTCACTCATATCTTTCATTTCAAAACTCTTGAAAATAAATTGTTTAACCTCATTCAGTAACCCTTTATCGTTGGTTGCAAGGAGGATATCATCTACATATAAGACAAGAAAATAGATTTTGCTCCCACTGACCTTCTAATATATACATTGATCCATGATATTTTCTTCAAAACCAAATGAAGTTATAATATCATGAAATTTTAAATACCACTAATGGGAGGCTAGTTTAAATCCATATATGGATTTCTTGAGTTTGCAAACCAATTGCTCACCATCACTAGAGGAGACTCTTCCTCTAGATCACCATTGAGGAATATCGTTTTCACATCCATTTGATGTAACTCAAAATCAAAATGAGCAACTAATGACATAATCACACGAAGGGAATCCTTCTTAGATACAGGAGAAAAGGTCTCCATGTAATCTATACTCTCTCTTTGAGTGAACCCTTTAGTCACAAGTCTTGCCTTATATCTTTTAATGTTGCCTAATGAGTCTTTCTTTGTTTTAAAGACCCATTTACATCTAATGGCTTTTACATTATTAGGCAACTTGACAAGATCTCAGACTCCATTAGATGACATAGAGTTCATCTCTTCTTTCATGGCATCATATCATAAGTTAGATTCCTTACAATTCATGGCTTGTGAAAACATTTTTAGATCATTTTCGGCTCCAATGTTGTATTCAGACTCTTATAGATAAACAATATAATCACTTGCAATTGCCGACCTCCTTACTCTAGTAAACCTCCTTAATGTTGATTCAACATTTTCCTGAGAAGCATGTTGTTCAACAGGCTGTTCAACAGGTTCTTGTATCTGCTGTTCATTAAACGTACATGCTTGTGTTACTAAATTGTGGCTATAATGCTATATGTCATGTTTTACCAATGTAAATACATGCAATAAAAATATGTATCAAATGACATTAAAAATTGCCTATAGGCTAAATTTTTAAATTCAAACAAATACATATATCTTCATGATGACACTACCAAATTATATACCTTTATCTTAACTCTTGTGGGTAAATTAAAAAAAATAATTTGATAAATCATCCAAACTAATCATATTAAAAATAATAAAAATTTATGTGGGATAAAATTTACCATATTACATATGATTAATCACAATTTAATGTCCTTTTACCAGATGTGATTCAAACACTTATAATTTTGTATAATCAAAGATGTTGTGGCTACTCTCTAATTATTCAAAATTATATATATCACCAGTCATTTATTCTAAATTTTGCTCATATATATTGCATTTACTTAAAGCAATAAATATGAACAAAGAACCAATAATTTATGTACCAATATTCATTATGCATAGATTATAATTATACATTCAAAAACATAGGTGGTGTTTGGCATTTGTGGTCCCCACCACAATCTCAGTTATAAACAGTAAAAAGTTCTCACGTGCTACAATAACAATAAAAAAAATTTGCTACAGTAAAAAGTTTTCACATGCTACAGTAAAAGTGGTTCCTACCACTGATTCCCACCACTCTTCCAAACACCCACATAATTTAGCACATTATTATACGAAATTTAAATGTACTAAATTATTTAACTTAATATTGCATGTATAATTTAAATCATAAATTATACATAATGAACATTATATGCACATAAATATACAAAATTATATCCACACCAAAACTGTATAATATTCATAACAAAAACCAAAAATTATGAATATTTAAAATTATGAATTTTTCATAAATTTATTCCATAATATGAAAAATTTCAAAAAAATATCAAAATTGTGGATATTATGAACATCTCATAAAATTATAAAATCTAAAAATCTTATAAAATTTTCCTCAAAAAAATCACTTCATGAAATCTAGAAAATATCAAAAAATAATAATAATAATTTAATTTTTGTTTTTTTTCCCCTTAATTTTCTGCCTATTGAAAATGACATGTCGTTTTGAGCATTGAGCTCAAAATCGACATGTTGTTTCATTGATGAAATGCAACCTCCAACGGTCCAACGACATGTAGTTTTGGTCCATATGGTCTGAAACGACATACCATTTTTTTATGCTGAAAACACTCTTTCTCTAGTTGAAATGACATGTTGTTTTCGGTCTCAATACTGAAAATTGTTCAATCATATGAACAAGAAAAAACTTTCTTTGTCTGCTTTAGAAATCCTTCCATTAAGGATTGTTATACAGCTTCAAAAATTTAGTTACCAAGGTTTATTATTATGGTTTAATAGAAACATAAATATGAGACCATTTATGTAAAACCATTAAGGCAATTAAATTGATTTCAATTTGAAACCGTTGAAATACAAATGGTTACAGAAAGCTCTCAAACTGAACAAAGCCATTGAGGATGATAGTGACAGAGCATGGTGCACTGCAGTAGCAAGTGAGAGCATAAAGCTTGACATTAGAGACCAAATGGCGGATTAAGAAGACGAAAATGACGCGTGAAGAAGTAACCACCAAACGTCGGACTGGATTGTTGCCATTTTTGTCGGCAAAAATTCAATAAATAGTTACAACACGAATCCTCTTTGAACTTGGCCACCGACAGTTGAGATCCCCTTCTTGGCAGTGAGCTCTTAAGGTGGTTGCAGGGTTCACCGAAACACCGAATCGTTTGCAAGGCTCCATCGTCAAATTTCTAAAGTCGAGTTCTCTTCTCTATTGTCGCCATTGACAAAGGCTAGCAGTGGCTATGGAGGATTTCTTAACTCATTTTTTTTTTACACGAGTTAATGGAGAGGAAGATGGAAGAAAGAGAAGTTAAATGCTTTTGATTCTATTTTTGTCAATGTGAACTCATTGTTTTAATACCGTTTGATTAAAATCCAACGGATCTTGTTGCGTTCTCCACTAGTGGAAAATTTTGGTGCACTCCACCATAGTTTTTTTCCTCTGTAATTAAATATGGTTTTTAATCAAGCGGAAGGGCCATCTATCAAAATATAAACAACCACATTTCATTCTAAAAGTGTTTGTAAAATTCCGATCAAATAAATCCACTTACTTACTTTTTCGTTTTATTCCATTATCATTCAATCACTACAACTAAATACACCTTAAAGATTTGGCATTTCATAGTTCTTTTGAAAATGCAGTTGGAACTATATCCTGTGGTTGTGAACATGGAGTGGGTTAGGTAGGTTTTTAGAAAATCACAACCCACCCAATCAAAGTTTGGATGGGTTGATTTTAAAATTTGAACCACCCAATCAACCTAAAGTTCAAAACCAACCCACCCTAGAAAAAAGAAAATAAATATTACAAAATTTTAATCAAAATATATTATTGATTTTTTATTTTGTATCTTCTCGTTGTATCATTCTTTATGTGGCTTCTGTCTTCATGATTTTATTTTCGGGTTATCATAAAATTTCCATTTTTTTCTAAACATTGTTTTTTAAAAAAAACTTTCAAAAAATAATTAAAAATTTGTCTTCTAATGCCAGGCAGTCGACTGGCCATAACAGGGGCCGATCGACCAGCTTTGTCTGACAAACTGGCTGTGACGTCAAGCATGGTTGACCGGATTACCCAGAGGGCAGTTGATTGACCTGTCGCAGAACCAAACTCGAGTGCAATTTTCCTTGATTATTTTTCAAGTTTTATTTTTAATAAGAATTAAAAAACTTACTAAAATTTTATAAACAATCTCCATCTTCTAGATCCTTTTTCAATATTTTAATAGAAAATTTACAACCAAAATCTACACTATTTCTAGCTTACAAAATTTCTAGAAATAACAAATCTATAGGGTGATGAGAAACTGTCATCTAATTACATTAAAAACTTAAATAAACATACTATTCTAAGGAACCGTAACGTGTAAAAATTAATTAATTAAATTTCTATTTTTACTAATTAATTAATAAACATTTACCATATAATCTCATAACAACATATAAATATAAAAAAATAGTAGAGTGTCAAATTTCTAAAAAATTTAATTCAAGCATAAGAGAGATTAAAATTTTTGTACATAGTATGATCACAAACTCTGTAAAACTATGACTTTGACACCAATTGTTGAAAAACGAGTACGCAATGGATTTTAAAATTTTTTATAAACTAACCCTTTTTCATAAACGAGTTAGACGTACTATATACAAAAAATTAATAAAAAAATCTTTTCATACCTTGTAAAATCGAAACTACACTTTTGATAGGAAATCAGATGACAGAACTACTACTAAGAATCACGTCCAAATGAGCCTCTACCAATCGGTCTTTCTGTTATTCTCTATTCTACGACTAGAGTGTGAGTGGGCACACGTCGATCAATTCTCCCTTGGTAACTACTCCCCACAATCACAAGAGAAAAATAAGAATTTTTGCTCTAAGTGTTGAACAACAATTCTTTAGAGTAATAGAATTTTTCTCTCTAGAAACTTCTCCAAAGACCTCTCAAGTGACTTCACATATGACGTTTAACCATAGGAAATTATTTCCTATTTATAGTGGTTGGATTAGGACTCATTCTTATCAGATTAGGCTTCCAAAATTCAAATTAGGATTAACTTACTTAGTTGTAACCACATTAGATGCAGATTGCTGACCAGGCAAGAGCCGTTGTTCAGCCTACATTAGGTCTGGTCAAGCGGGCTGACGTGGCAGACATGGCCACGTGTTTTTCTAGCTCCTAAAGAATACCCAATCTACCATTTGAACTGATTAAATAATACCTACTTTATTTGACCTACGTATCTTTCATAAAGCCTCAGTTTTTATTTAAATAACTCAATAGAAAAGTTATCTTATTAAAACAGTTATATAAGATAATCTCATGTTCAAATAAAAAATATTTTAAATAATTCAACATGTTTATATTGAATTAATTTATACATTTAATTCAACTAATAAACTAATCATGAATTATTAAATTCAATTAATCGAATTTTAACTAATCTTAAGAATTAACACAAGTTAGCAATATGTCGAAAAATCACGTCGTATTGTTATAAAAAAATATGTGAGCTAACAAAAAGGACCCAATAGACAAATATGGATCAAACTCTTATTATTATGAAATAACATATCCCTAATATATACATTTTATAATTATCAAGTCTAAACCTATTCCTCTAAATGCTTAGAACTACACTCTCAAACTATATATAAGTTACGAAAATCCAACAAGTTAATTGCTCATGACATATCATAATGTGTAACATCCCATAAAATATTCATAATCGGCTTAAGGATTAATTTTGTTTTTATTTTCCTGATTATATTTATCATATGTTCCATCATCTCACCATTAGAATACTTACTATTTATAATCAATATAAATAGTATAACTCGATTACACAAATGTATTCAAATGATTGAGTACTCCAATTTCTAATTATAAGAGAATATTATTATGATAAATGAATAGTTAGATATAATTTTTGATCAATTTTCCCATGTTTTCTTGCATGATTATTAAGGATTTTGTGTTTTAATTATTTTTCGAGTCTTGAAGGTTTTTAGAAGCTTGAGAACTCAAAATATCCATTTTGAGGAGTTTTGGGTGCCTAGGCTCAAGAACATTAGTGCCACAGTGCTATAACGCGTCAAAACAAGTTATGGATAGAGGAGGTAGTGCCTAGGCGCTAGTCCTTAGGCGCCTAGGCACTAAGATAAGAAACTATGAGCACTTAGGCGCTGGTTTTTGGGAGTTAAGACTACACATTGCAAAAACTCTAAGTTTTAGCTTCCTGTTGACCCTGAAGTTACCCATTTTGACCTCGACTTTGAGAGCCTATAAATAGATGAGTTTAGGATTGATTAGAGTGTTCTTTATTTAGTTTTTCAATAGTTTTTCCTTGGTCTTTCTTAGTCTTAGGAGTTAAAGAAGAAGAAGGACAAAAAGGGAAGAACTTTGGTAGTGGCTCAAGGACTTTGATCTGCGTAGATGAATTCCTACACCACAATCTTACTGTTCCTTAGTCTTTCTTCCTTTTCCTTTTCAATTATGTTTTTAGCTTAGTTTTGTCTTTTGTTGAAAGGGAATTCAAATCACTAGACATATCTATTTGATTAATTTTTAGAATTATTTTTTAGTTTTCCAATTAAGATTTTTTATGTTCTTCTATAATTATTGCTTATAATTATTTTCTTGTTTTGTTTAGGTGGCCAATTAAATAGGACTTCAAATTAATATATTGCTAAATTGGAATGCTTGATCCATAATTATATTGTTATTTTAATCATTAGTAGCGAATTGTGGTCATTGATATGGTCAAGCTTTTGTATGATTGTATGTGGAGCATTATATAGGTTAAATAATCCGAGCTTATGTGACTGTTGTTTAGATCAACCTATCTTTCTTATCTTAATGCTTCTGCTAGATTAAATTTAGAGAGGTTGTTCAAGATTATTTAGTAGAAAGGGATATAATAGACCGCTTCTCTTATTAAATTTATGAACCAAGAAAAGATTGGGATAGTAGAGCTTATTATTACTATAGTCGATAGTTTTAATAAAGAATTAGGAATAATTTTGTGATTAATTATATAGTTATTATTTAAATGGTGAAGAATGATCCTTTAACCGATTTCATTATTATTGTCTTCTGTTTACTTATTTTCTTTTGTTTTATTTAATTTTGTTATTTATTTAATAAAATCAAAACCCCATTTTTGTGTTAATTTAATTGTGGTTTAGGTTTTAGTGTCAATAACTAATTAATTAGACCCAATCCTCTGTAAGAATAATCCTTACTTATCACTACACTTATTAATGATGACATTTTAAGTAAGGTTAATTTGGTGTCTCCTAAGACCTATCACATTAACTTTATAAAAGAGCTATGGATTCTGTATCTATGAATAACGAATCTACGTCATTCAAGACTTATGTCTCTAACGTATTGATATGCATATCTTAATATAATTCAAGATGTCAACCTTTGGTACATCAAAAAAACACAAGTCAAGAATACAGACAGATCTATTAATTCATTTCAGAATTAAGATGGAACACATAAGATTGTCAAAAGTAAATTGATTTATTCAAACGGAATTATTAACTAAATTAGTTCATATTTAGTCCTGATCCAATATATTGTCATCAATGACAATATACTAATGTCTCTGCTCATAGAGTCCCACTCCAATGACCAAGACAAGTCATCTCCTATTAGAGATGTAGATAATATAATAATTTTAACATGAATAAAATGCCCAACTTTATTCCCTAAATTGCGGACCTTTTTATATTTTAGACTATCACCTTAAGATTCATATCTTTTGCATTTATCCATCATATACACGAGCTTAAAAGTTTAGATTGACAGTCTTAGATTTTTGTTTGCTTGTCATACATTCAACATAAATGAACATAAAAAGGATATATTTGATATGTGAAATAAATATTAAACTCTTTATTGATTAAATGTTTTAAAAACAATATCATTTAATCCTTAGGTCACCTAGTCTAACAAAACTATCCTAAACATACCTTTAATCTTTTGTACCATGTTATTTTGGAAGTGTACCGATAGTCATTTGAAAAAATGTAAGATTATATTTAATATACATCATACGCTTCATTTTTCATTAAAAAAAAGTAAATAAAAACAAAAAGGAGATTTGTAATAATTACAAATAAGCTATTAATCAATTTTCTCCTCTATTCTAACAAATTTTAACTTGCCATTGGCTTTTAGACTGTTAGTCCAACATTATTTATCCTTGTTTCAAGCACTCGTAAAATCCATGCAAAAAATTTGAACGTTGTTGATAGTCTTAGGCGCTTCTTTAACACCCACTTTGGGTTGCAATATAATATTTAACAATTGATAATATTGTTATAGAGTATTGTCCAACTTCTAGTTAAATCAGTTGATTGATTTGGCAACAATCTTTTCCACTTCTTAATGTTTACAATCGTGTTTAATTTTTTATTATTTCTTGAGGTTTTTTTTTGTTTTTATTCTTGTTCACTTTAATTCTTTTTTTAATATATATATATATATATATATATATATATATATATTGAGTCAATCCTAAGTGCGGTACCATTTTCCATCCGAACATATAATTCAGTCGTTGGATGGAGAACAAACCATTGTGATTTAAAGAGGGGTAAGCTAAAGAGAGAACAATGTACGTAGGTACACATAGAGGCAATAAAGAATCCTAGAAAATATAATTAATACATTAAGAATATACACTATTAAACGTAATGTCGTTGAAGTCGTAGAAAAGAGGCTTGATCAAGCCCATGTAATGTGGGCCCAACATGTAGGGACGTACTTTTACAGCATGTGTACTGCACGCACTTAAGCAAGCCTAATGAAGAAGCGACATCTGGCAATGCGTGGATTTCTTTTAATGAATGGGCTGTTGACATAATATTGACTAGCAAACTAGAGTTAGCCACATTGCAGTTGACTACTGATAGAGACGTTGACTGGGCCTTGATGAAAATTTTCTAAAAAGTATGATTTTTGACCTTAGATTCTAATTTTCTCTACAAAGAAGCCTAGAAAAATTAATTATTTTACAATATAAAAATTACTAAAAATAAGTATATTATTAATTGATTATTTAACAAAAAACTAAATCAAAACTAAAAACACAAACTAAAATAAAAATACTATCAAGTAAACTTAGGTTTTAAATAAATACATTAAAACACGCAAAAATACTAAGATAAAGGATAAAATTAATACATAAAAATGCAAAACCCATGAAATTTGACTCTCCAAGTGCCGCATGTCGCGCATAGTTGAGAGCTCGACTCATACGTCGCTATGTGTTTGTAAGCCATATATGAGTCGTGATTTAAATTTTATTGTTTATGTATGTAAGCTAGTTTAGCACCATTATGAAATGAATAGTCATACTTTCCCTTAAATTATAAATTTAATGAATTGTGCAGTTATATTTAAATGTGTTAAACACATATAAAGAATGAACTATAGAACTTTAGAATGATTATTGGTGACGGTGTAAATTCATCAGGAATACTTTCAATAAAATACTTACATTGGTGTTTGTTCTTCTTGATTTAAACATAACATAATTGCAAAATAATTTGAGTTGCCTCTCCTTATCTCACGGTTTATATCTCCTTCAATTAAACATGAGACGTTATTCCGCTAATTCTGAGGATATTTAGTTATTTCCACTCTAACTAATAAGTACTCTCCTTTAAAAATCTAAAGTGACTACGAGAAAAAGTACTTAAACTTCCAAGCAAGTCAAAATGAACCGATGTATAAATATTTGGATATATGGGCTTTCAGATTGACTGATTGGACATATTTCATGAACATCCTAATCTCATACTTTGTTAATCCAAATTAAGTGAATGCAAATTAGACTAATAGTCATTATTAGTGAATAGCAGTCCTAAATTTCAAGATACTCTTTGTCATCTTCGCAATTAATCAAATACTAGTATAAATAGAAGTAGTTACGGACATATGGTGCGAATTGTCAAATTTAAATTAAGATTATCTTATATGAAGAAGGAAGTGTATGAGTTGTAGAGGGAAAAACACATGCATGAGGATATTACACTTAACAATTTACAATTTAGTCTACCATATTTGAAGAAAATTCTAATTCGATAATTTGCAGTCTTCAAGAGAACATAGCCATTAAGAAGTACAACAACATATACGTACATTGCTAAGAGGGACTCCTAAAGTGAATACTTATAATTGATGATTGTAAATTGAGTGTTCATAATTTCTTTAGCATTTACATGTCCCCCATAAACGAGGGGTTTTATAACGCAACACAATAAATAATCAACTTTTCATTGACTAACTTATTTAATACATACTCTAATTTAATGATGTGAATTTCATTTTACTTTCTTATTTTAAAATTGGTATAACAAATTTTACGAGTATGTTATACTTACTCACTATTTAACTTATATAAATGCAGAAATATAAATATACAGAATATGATTAAGTCTATAATGCAATATAGTTGGCCACTTTCACTTGGACTTAAAACTTAATTTCATATCATTTAATTTCATAGTTTCATATAAGTTCTATTATCAGTGATTGGTTAACATTAATATAGTAAAGGCCAAAATTAGTTCTACTTCATTATAACTTAACACTTAGTGCAACTTTTTCCAAGACTATACTAATTGCAAATTCTTAACTTTATTGCCTCTTTCAGACAACTCAATCAAAACCACACCCAACATATTCTAACAATCGAAAGGAACGAGTTGTCGAAATAAATTACTTGGATAATTGTTAGTTTGCTTTATTTAAAAAAAATGAATGTTTACATTTTAAGATTTTCCTAATTACGTTTCTCGTTTTTACTTATCAATTACCAAATCAATCAAATAAAGTTACATATTGTTGTGTTTCCATTCATCGATTATTGTAGCTTTATGTACCTTGTGGTTTACAAGGGATTAAAAACATATTTTATTTGCAATATTTCTTTGTTATTCAAGTAAAGTTACAATTTTACCTCTGATCTATAATATAATAATGCCCACTGCTTTAGGTTCCTAGCTCTGTCAATTCATTTTCACCGGTCCTTGCTTGATAGAAGACAAACATGTGTCAAAAGTTGTGCAAACTCAACACTCACATAAGTGCCAAATGAGAAACAGTACCACACTTAACAATAGGCCTATAAATATATATATATATATATATATATATATTAACACATGTTACATCATGACATTACAAGCGGAGCCAAGTCATCATAAGTGGGGGCACGTGCCCCTATGCCGCACTCATTTTTTAAAATTTAGATTTCCTTAATTTGTAATTTAAAATTTTAGTTATATTTTTATTTTGAAAGAAAATTACAATTGTACCGCTACAAATAATTAAAATATAGTGTTATAGCCCACGAAATAACTTAAATATGTTTATGCCTTTATGAAATGATTAAAATTTGTAGTTGTATTCTTATTTCACAAAAAAAAAAAATTATAATTATGCCCCATGCAATCATTAAAATGTATAATTTTATATCTTTATTTAATAAAATACTATTTTTAGTTTTGATATAGTAGCCCAAGTGAGAAAAAATTTTTGGCTTTGCCACAACATATCATTTACAAAATTAAATATTACAAGTAAAATCGAACCTGCAACTCTTATCTAAAATCCAGCCTGACCCCCTTCCCCGTGTTATTAACGACAATTTAAAAAAATTATTCATGCAATATTCTTCCCTAAATTAAAGACAAGCTCTAAAAAACTCTTCAAAATAATTGCATAACAAATGAGTATCATTGTCATAATGGATCAAAAATCCAAATAATAATAATAATAATAATAATGATAATAATAATAATAATAATAGAAGTATCTTTATTATAAGGAAATGTAATTGGAGAAACGAACTTCAAGTTACATTTTTTAAAAAAATAATAATAATAGCATAAGCAATTAGGACAATGATAATAAAAAAATTCTCAAATTTTTTTCTTTTTTGCTATAATGATATGTTTCGGAGGTAGTATCAAATTGAATCTTACTAATATTATAGTCGTTATTGAATTTAATGATGAGCAATGATCATTCACACAAAGAATTAGTCATAATTAATGAGTTATTAATTTTCTAATTTAAATAAAGCATATTTTGGATTAATTAACTAAACTACTATATTAAATAAATCACAAGAAAATAAATAAACGCAAAAAAAAATTCAAATAGTTATAAACAATGATGATAAAAGTGGTTAAAGGATCATTCTCTATCATTAGACAATAACAATGCAATTAATTATAAAATCATTCCTAATTTTCTATTGAAACTATGGTAGAAATTCATGATTTGTATCCTAGTTTCTAGAAATTTGCTGCTGTAAATTAGTTTGATTTGTTTCCTAGAATAAAAAGATATGGGCATTATTCTACCTAATTCCTTAATAAGGTGTTTTTTTTTTTTCCTTTTTAGCTTTGGTAGGTCAATGTGTAATAGCTCCTTCATTATATGAAGTGGTTGCCTCCTTTCTTGCTATTTGTCTTTGCACAGTTTATTCAGAAATAAGAGAATTAGTATAATGTCATTCTAAAAAATAACATGGTATTAAAGCCATCTCTAAACCTTTAAAACACTATTTTTGATGACCAAATATGGCATGGCCACGGAAACAAAAAAGTCTCGTCTTCATCTGAAGTGACTTTAGCTTCAAAAGCTCACATTCTCAACAACCATGGTGGATCAGATAGCAATTCTCTTCCCATTATAGGTCATAAGCTGAATGGGAACAACTACCTCCAGTGGTCGTAGTCTATCAAGATGTACATCTGCGGTGAGGGAAAAGATGAGTACTTGACCAGCGAAGTCATTCCTCCAAAGGTAGGAGAATCAAATTCAAAACCTAGAAGATAAAAAATAATATGGTCATGTCTTGGTTAGTTAATTCAATGACTAATGAAATTGAAAGAATTTTTTGCTTTATGAGCTCATGAAATCCAGGACATAGTAAAACAATTCTAATAAAGCAAAGAAAATAATTCAAAGATGTTCGAAATCAAAACCACTATTTATGATCTCTGTCAAGGAGATTTTTCCATCGCCCACTACTATAACCTCCTTTCCTAGTACTGGCAACAATTGGGTGTGTTTGAATAACATCAATGGGGTTGCATCGATGATGTAAAGAAATTCATAGAAATTGTCGAAAAGAAAAGAATATTTAAATTCTTGATAGGACTCAACAAGAATTTAGATGAGATTTAAGGAGGGGAACTAGGAGCAAAACCTTTGCCATTTAAGAAATTTTTTCTAAGGTCTGCCAAGAAAAGAGATAAAAGAAAGTGATGCTAGGGGATTCATCTACTGTTCCAGTCGTCAAAAATTCCACTCTAGCTGCTCGAGGAATCAAATACCCCAACAACGACAATTGGCAAAGAAAATGATCGTGGTGCGATCGCTACTACAAACCAAGTCATACCTATGAGACTTGCTAGAAAATACACGATAAACCTGCAGACTTGAAGTCCTCAAGACCTACTCTTGATAAAGAAAGCTAAGGAAATCATGTTGCTGCTGTTGAATGGCCTGCACCCACCAAATCCAATCCATTTAACAAGGAATAACTTGAGATCTTTCAAAAGATTTTCTCACAACAAAATTCTACCCATAATACCATTGACACGAGTTCCTTGACCAAAAAAAAAAAAGATAATTACTTAAGTGCTCTTACTGAAATTCAGGAAAAACAATCCCATGGCTAATAGATTTAGGTGTGTCTATGTGACGACCTGCCTTTTTGGACAGTCACTTAACTTTCTTAAACATTAATCTTACTTACTTGGTAAGAAAAATACTGAATATTTTTTTTTCCTTTTAACATCCCTTAAAACATACTTACAAGCTATTGCAACTTCCGTCGCATTTCAAGTTGAGACCTTGCTCAACACTTGACTTTAAAACTATTTCAAATCGTTTCTTTAAACTTAATAAGAAACGTAAACTGATTCATAGTTTAAATCTTAACTTTATAATTACATAAAGTATTTCTTAAAATATATCTTAAAATTTTGAAAATATTTCTTAAAACTTTGACTATCTTAAAACTTTAAAAATATTATATCAAATAGTAGGAAAACATTTTCTTTGTATAGCGAAAACTTACTATGATGATATCCATACCCAAATCTTTGCATCTATCCTCCGTAGCACCTAGCTCTTCTAACGGCTCCTGCTGGTCACCCATAGGACTACCTACAGCATGAAGAAATTTTTAATGAGCTTTTGCTCAGTAAGTTCAAACGTAATCTCACAAATCATTTAAACATGCTTTAAAAACTTTTCTCATAAAAACATTTTTCTCAAAACATTTCTAAACACTTTTTTCATAAAAGTTTTTCAAAAAGCATTTATAAAATGTTTGTGTGAACATTTTTCATAAAGCATATATGAAACATTTATTTGATAAACATTCTTCATAAACCTTTTCATGAAAACATAAAAATGTTTTTCATAAACATTTAACATAAAGCATTCCTCCAAATGTCTTTCATAACATAACATATAAATATTTCATAAAAAGGAATTCAAGCAAAATCAGAATGCATGATTCCATTTATACTCAATTATGAATTTTCATTTATGAGCGTCTTATGAACATTTTTTTTTACTTTAACTTTTTTCTTTGTTCCTTAACTTTCCTTATCTTACTATAGTGTTTGTACCAACATCATTAATTATGAGATCTTAAACATGATGCTTCCCTTGTGGAAGACTTGAGACCGTCAAATACCGAGGTCGTGTATCTCATATCTAGGAGGTCAAACTTTAACTTTACTTGTGTACCTCACATTTATAAGGTCACAACTTTAACTTTACTTTCAGTACCTCATAATAAGGAGGCTGGTACGACACTTTCTATTTATTATCTTTACTCTTACCTCCTTTTTAACTTTAGTGAGCATATCAAATGCAATCACATTATATGCAAATACATTTGCAAATCATAATTGTTTTCTTTAAAATTTATTGTATAACAAATGCAATCAATAAACTTATAACTTAAACTGTAAAACATTATGCATTGACATAATGCAAAATATGCTTTAAACATAATTATTACAAATACATTGCAAACTTTTACTTAATCTTTAAAACTTTATGCATATTAAATGCAATCATGCTTTAAACAGAATAGTTGCAAGTACATTACAAATCTTGATTTAAATTTTAAAACCTTTTGCATAGCAAACGCAAACATACTTTAAAAACAACTTACATAACAATTGCAAACGCATTTGCAAACATATATATAAGCATTTGAAAATCATTTACTTCATGCTGTAGGTGAGGTTTGAACTTACATGGACAACGCTCTAGCATTCTCTATTCTACTCCTTTTCCTTTCACGAGTCGGCCTCTGTGTTCTAATCAAACGACAGCCGACTTATTAGTTAACTTTTATTACCAATCTACTCGATTGATAACATAACTTAAACATTAAGCATTCATTCCCTTTTTTTCATAACTTGGAATACTATCGGTTTACCCTTGTCATTACTTAATTTTGTAACACATTGTTTACCTTTCCCTATGCTAAATAATATAACCACTGGGTCACCATTCTTTCTACTTAGCTCGTCAACCCATTAGGTTACCTCCTTCTTTACTTGACTTTGTAACCTATCGGGTTACCTTTGTTTTACTAGAACATCCCTTATTAAATTTCCCGTCTCATGTGACAGATTCGTTGCCTAACATATTACGGAACATTTTCTATCGAAGAATGTTTTGGTAGTTTGGAGTGTTTAACTTCGTTTTAGTCGTTTTCTTAAAAGTGATGATTTTACCATTAATAAGTTTTTCATCCATTTCTTAACTTTATAAAATTCATTGCTTAACTTTACCATTCGATTACCTACATAATACAAAAAAATTCTCGCTAAGGGGCATTTTTCGATATCGGGTGTTTCGAGGCTATTTTGGCCTATTTCATAAAATGACTATTTTGCCCTTAACGTTCTTCTTTTATTATTTCCTTGACTAAACTTTAATTTCTTTAAAACTTAACATCTGTAATTACTTATTGCCTATAGTAATGTAGGAAATCAAAGTTTCCTAGTGAAAACCTAATTTTCACAATTTTATGGTTTTGGCCCAAAATACAAAAATATTTACATTTTTGCCCCTAGAACAAAAAATGACCACTTTACACCAAAACGTTCAGTTTTTTTACAAGGAATAAAACTTACAAAAGCACCACGGTCAAATTCTAAACATTTCATAATGTTTCCATTTCTTGAAATTTTGTGCCTAAAATTTCATAAAATTCATAGCTCCTAAACCGAGCCAAATTTTAGAAAACTGTCTACACTGTTCTAATAGTTTCGATGCTTTCTATGACTTTTATGTTTTAACTTTCTTAAAATTCTAACGTTTAGGAGGACTTTTTGGCTGATTTTCAAATCTGTCGAGAATACACTTTTCTTTGCTATTTAGTCCCTTTTGGAATTTCACCAAAACCCTTACTTTCTTCTTTTCATCATCATCACCATCAACATAGCATAAAATAACCATGCCTTATTGTCCATTTACATGCCATAGACCAAAATTATTTTATCAAACACTTAGCATACTTGAAAAAACATAAACTTTCACATAGAAAGTTTAGAGATTTACCTAATTTTTATTAAGCCTTCTTGATTCTCCTCTTGTGAGATTGAAATTGCTTAGATTCCTTTGTCATAAAACATGACAAAATTCTATCAAAACCTATCTATGACTTTGAAGAAAAATCACTAAAACCCTTAGAAAAAAGTTTGGAAATTTATCTCCAAAGTTGCAAAACTTTGCACTAAAACATTAGAGCTTGCCTTAAGCTTAATTGGAGGTTTGGGAATCATCAAAATTTGAGAGTAAATTGCTTATGAAGGGGACGGTATCCTTGGGAGGCATATGAAGCATTTTTTTCTTTCTTCATTTCTTTCCTTTCTTTCCTTTCTTTCTTTCTTTCCTTTTCACGTTTCTCTCTCTTCTTTTTTTTCTTGCATGTTGGAGACCCAAAATAATGGTCTCTTATATCATGAATTGATTTGCATTTTTTTGTCTTTTTCTTTTCTTTTCTTTTTAAATAAAAGGGTGATGAGTCACTTTGGTAATCAACTAGGTTCCTTTGGATGGCCAAATGTGATTGGGCCACACTAGTTGATGTGGTGGCCCAATCAAAACTTTCAAGATGTCCTAATAAACTTTTTACGCAATCCAAGTATATACTGATAGTATTTTTTTATACTGCCGGTATTCTTTTTCATACAATTCATGGGATTCCATAACCTCCAATACTTATCCACATCTATCACATAATGTAATTCCAATATTATCTAACTTTGTACAGTCTAAATTTATATTAACAGTATTTTTATACTATCGGTATATTTTCTATACTGCTACAGCATTTCTTACCCATCCATATTCTCCAAACAGTATTATTCCTATACTGTTTTAACTTAAACAGTCTAATTTCTATACTGTTTAACCTTAAACAGTCCAATTTATGCATTGTATTTCTTTTACAGTATAATTTTTATACTACATAACTTTATCAATGTACTTCCTTACACTGCATTATTCTAATACTGTATAATTTTTTGTATTATTATATAGTACTTTTCCATAAATTGTATTTTTGTCTTCTATAATTCTTAACTTATTGCATTTTTAATGCATTAGAATTCTTAGGTGTTACAGTCTGATCACATGAGGGAGATGCAACCTTTTTCCTTACAGCCCAAGCTAAAACAATTTTACAATGAAAATTGCTGATGGTTCTTTCTTTAAAGTGGTTGGAACGGGTTGCTGATGGTTCTTTCTTTAAAGTGGTTGGAACGGGTTCTATTACATTTCAAAGGAACTAACACTAAACTCAGTTCTTTATGTTCCTAATTTAGACTGTAATTTTTTGTCAGCAATGAAACTCACTCAAGAACACAACTATCTTGCTAAATTTTTCTCAGATTTGGGTGAATTTTAGGATTTGGAGTTGGAGAGGACGATTGTTAGTGCTAAGGTGTGCTTAGGACTTTACCTTCTCAAAGTTGGTGAATCTCCTAGAAGACAAACTCATAATGTTGTATGTGTCAAGTCCAAGGGTCAGTCCAATAAGAGTTACGGTTCTTTGAAAATTCCAATAAGGATAGTGCAATTATGTTATGGCACTACTATTTAGGCCATCCTAATTTTATGTACCTCCAAAAATTGTTTCCATCTTTATTCATGAATAAAAATCCAAAAAATTTTCAATGTAAGGAGTGTCAAATTTCAAAGCATGTTCGTAACTCTTATCACATTCAACCCTACAAGGTATCTCATCCATTTTCAATAATTCATAGTGATGTGTAGGGACCATCTAGAATAAAAAATGTCACTAGCACTTGGTGGCTTATTTTATTTATAGATGACCACACTAGGATCACATGGCTATTTCTCATGAAAGAAAAATCAAAAGTTAGTCATATTTTCAAAAAATTCAACACTATGATTCAGACACAATTACAAACGAAAATATAAGTGTTGAAAACTGATAATATAAAGGAATATTTTGAGACATTTTTGGGTGATTATCTTACGAGTTGGGACATTTTCCATCAAAGTTCATGTGTCGACACACCCCAATAAAATAGGGTTATAGAAAGAAAAAATAGACACCTTCTCGAAGTTGCTTGGTCACTCACGTTCACCGCATATGTTACCAAATTTTTCTGGGGTGAGGTAGTCTTAACAACTTTTTATTTAATAAACAGGATGCCTTCTCGAGTTCTGAATTTCCAAATACCTTACTAAGTCTTCCTTCACTCATTTCCTAACACTCATGTCCTGTCCACTCTTCCTATGAAAGTCTTTGGTTGTTCTGCATTTGTCCACATACATGCCCAACATTAGAGTAAAGTTGATCCGAAAGCACTCAAATGTATTTTTGTTGGATACTCCTCAAATCAAAAAAGGATATAAATGTTACTTTTCTGTCACATAAAGATTCTACAATTCCATGGATGTCACCTTCTTTGAGCAACAATCTTATTACCCCAAAACTAATATTTAAAGGGAGAACTTCACTAAAGAATATCAGCTTTGGGATATTGATACATTAGATTCATCATGTGTCCATAATTTATCTCCATCTCTAACTGAGTCATCACAGCCACCTCAAACAAATCAAAGTCGGAATCCAATCCTTGTCATCTAATTCGAACTCGAGTCTCAAACAAAACTCCAAGCACCTTAGCCTCCCATTACAACTCAACGTATGGCAACGAGTGAGTTATGTGTCTACTCTAGGAGAAACAAGACTCAAGAAGGGAAAGAACCACAAACCACCTGATCAAGGCCATGAATTCAACTCGATTCTAGAGCCCCCAAATTCACTATGTAACACTAGTCCTAGTCTTGCTTTTAATGATCTTCCTGATAACGTCCTTGATAAACCCATTATATTAAAAAAATACATAAGTTCTTGCACTAATCATCCCATTTATGATTTTGTCTCTTATGGAGGATTGTTGCCTAGTCATCACATATTTGTTAGCAACCTTGACAAGATACAAGTTCCAACATCAATACACAAAGCTCTTAGTGTACTAGAATTGAAGGCAACATTTGGGAAGAAATCCGTGCTCTTGAAAAAAATAGAACTTGGGTGATATCTGAGTTGCCATCAGGGAAACATCCTGTTGGTTGCAAGTAGATCTTCACTGTCAAACATAATATAGATGGTAGCGTCAATAGATTCAAAGCATGTATTGTAGCTAAGGTATTCACTCAATCTTATAGGGAGACCATTGTTGATGTAGCTAAGCTCAATATAGTTCGAGTATTGCTCTCACTAGCTTCTAATCTAGGTTGGCCATTGTACCAATTGAATCTGAAAAATGCTTTCCTTAAAGGAAATCTAGAATAAGAAGTCTGCATAGAGATATCCCCTAGCTTTGACACTCTAACCACCTTTAACAAGGTCTTAAATTCAAAAAATCTTTGTATAGGCTCAAGTAGTCATTGAGAGCATGGTTTGACAAATTTACTAAAGTCGTTAAGAAGTTTGAGTATGATTAGTTTCAGACTGACCACACTATATTTGTCAAACATTCATTTTCATTGAAAAAGGTAATATTCATTGCGTATGTTGACGACGTTATTCTAACTAGAGATCATGATGAAGAGATAATCAAGCTCAAGAATTTCTTAGCTAAAGAACTCAAGATAAAAGATTTGGGCAACCTCAAGTATTTTCTTGGCATGTAAGTAGCATGGTCGAGAAGAGGTATTTCAATTTCTCAATGGAAGTATGTTTTAGACCTCTTGAACGAGACAAGGATGCTTGGATGTAAGCCAGCTAACACTCTTATGAACTCCATAATAAAATTGGGAAGTAAAGATGATAGTGCCCCCGCTAACAAAGGGAGGTATCAAAGATTGGTTGAGAAACTTATTTATCTTGCACACATTAGACCCGATATCAGCTTTGCTATGAGTGTGTTGAGTCAATTCATGAACAGTCTAATTGAAGAACACATAAAAGCTGTATACAGGGTACTAAGATACTTAAAGATGATATTGTATCAAAATTGTTCTTCAAAAAGACAAAGAACAAGGAGATAGAAATTTTCACTAATGTACATTGACCTTGATCTATAATGGACAAACAATCAACCTCAAGATACAACACTTATGTCTAAGGAAATTTGGTTACTTGGTGAAGCAGGAAGCAATTGGTAGTATCTTGAAGTAGTGTAGAAGCAGAATTTAGAGCTCTTGCATATGACATTTGTAAGGGAATATGGTTAAAAATGATACTTTACGAACTAAGGACCCCAATCATAGAACCTTGAAGACCTTCTGTGATAAGCAGTTTTACCATCAGCATAGCCAAAAACACAATGCATCATGACAGGACAAAGTACATAGAGATTGATAGACACTTTGTTAAAGAAAAGTTAAAGATCGGTATGATATCGCTTTTGTATATCCCAACCACTCAATAGATTGTATACATCCTAACAAAGGTCATACCAAGGATGACGTTCAAGGATCTTAATTCCAAGCTAGGTTTACTTAATATCTATAACCTAGCTTGAGGAGGAGTATAGAAATTTATGATTTGTGTCTTAGTTCCTACGAATTTGCTGCTATAAATTAGTTGGATTTGTTTCTTAAAGTAAAGGGATATGGGTATTATTCCACCCAATTCCCTAATTAGGCGGTTTTCCCTTTTTTAGCTTTGGTAGGTCAACGTATATTAGCTTCTTGATTATAGAAAGTGATTGTCTCCTTCCTTGCTATATATCTCTATATGTTTTGTTTAGAAAATAAGAGAATTAATATAATTTCATTCTCAAAAATCCATTACTACTAACTATAGATAACAACAACCTTTGTTGTCCTAATCTTTCCTTACTATTTCGTTTAATAAAAACAAGCTCTTTATTAAATCTTTTTCTATTAAATAACCTAAAACAAGCTCTCTAGATTTAATTCAACACAAGCATTAAGATGAGAAAGATAGATTGACCTAAACAACAAACGTACAAGCTCGGTTCATTCAGCATTGGTTTTGTTCCATAGGACAATCAAACACAAGCCTCTTGCAATCGTAGACTGTAATTTGCTACTTATATTTAGACTATTGAGGCAATTATTGAACAAGAATTTTAAAATAGCAATAGAATATTCTCAAGTTCTATTTAGTTGGCCACCTCAAATAAAACAAAAAAATAATCATAAGCAATAATTATAGAAGAACGTAAACAATCTCTAGTAGAAAATGGGAAATAATTCTTAAAATATCTATTACATAGTCATGTCTAGGGCTTTGAAATTCCCCTTTAACCAAAAATAAAATTAACCTATTATAGTTAAAATAAAAATGAAAACAAAAAAAAAAACTAAAAACGTTAGGAGTTCAAGAGAATGAAGGAAAAGAAGAAACGATGTGGTCTTCAAAAATTTCTATGATAATGATCTCTTTGGAGCCATCCTTCATGTCTCTCTTCCTTTCTTCTTTCTCACTCCTTAGACTGAGAATTTTTTTGGTGAAAATGGTGTCTCTATGCTCTAAAGTGATGTATTTTTGCGATGTTGGGATGAAAAAGAGAAAGTTTGGAGCTTCTTTAGACCAAAATTTGGGTTGAAACGTGTTCCCTTGCACCGCGGCTTAAAACCATCATGCTGTAGCTTGCCAAAAAACTACGCTCCTTGTGTTCAGCTCTGCCTAGTGCTGTGGCGCCCTTCTGCTTTTAGGTTTTTAATTTGAATTGTTTTGTTTTGTAGGCCATGGCATCCATTTTTCATGCTATAGCACCCGACGAGATAAGAAATATGGAAATATGATTCTTTATGCTCTTAAGTCCTTGCATTTTATCCTTTGTTCATCTTGATGCCTTAAAACACCTATAAAACACACATACACATAAAAACACATGCCAAAAAAAAAAAAAAAACCGAGAAACTAACAAATAAAACATAAAGAAAATTATGTACAATTAAGCACTATCATATAATGTTTAGCCTGAAGAAAGTTTGAATTTCTATCCAATTTTTTTTTAAGCCTGTGAAACATAGAGCAAAATGAGGAGAAAACATTGAGTGGAGCAAAAAAAAAAAGATTTCAAAAAATGAAGTAAAAGGAACCAAATTTATATTACAAGATTTAGTTAAAAAAAGAAGCCTCATAATATAATATTGATTGTAATAAGAAAACAATAATTTTAAAATCAAACATCACTAATATAAAAAAAAGGATTTCACAATGGTTAAAAAAACCATCATTAAAATAGTGTGTATACAATGTTTGGCCCCATGATTTAATCAACAACAAATTTGATGATAACTAACTATTGATTATAAGATTGTTGTTTATTAATTTTTAGCTTTTTGCCTAATTAGAGTTCTAGAAATATCTTTGAACCTAAGATTTGAGAAGAGAAATATGAGTGATTGTCTAAACTCTTAAAATATAAAAGCTTGTAGATGGATAAGAATGAAGACAAAAAGAATCAAATGACTAGTTTGTATAGATTGAAATCCATAATTAGTCTTATATTTGATGTATGAACGATTCATTGAATTCTTATTCAAATATGTGTCAATGCACTTGCACTTTCGAATTCTATATCCTTACAAAAAATGCATAAAAATGTTTATAAAAGCTTTTTTAAAATGGTTACTAAAAGTATTTTTGATACAAAATTTTATTTGAAATTTTATGAAGCAAATTTGTTGAAAAAAAAAAAGATTTTTACAAAAATTGGACAAAAGTTGTGCTGACATTGTCTGTAGGATGATGAATTGCTTTAGTCAACTAGTGGCATATGTCTTTAATTAGTTGATTGGAGAATGAAACTAGGTAATTGTGTTGTTCAAACAGTTTAAGGAACTATTGCAAAAACTTTAAACTTGTCTCAACCTCTTCTGTACTCTTGTCAATGATAAACTAACATTTAGTTTCATCTTGATTAAGCATTGATTACATTAAAATCTTTGAGCCAAACTTGAAACTTGTATTTGTTTAGTGTTCACACCTCTCCTAGCTCTTATAGATTGAAAATTACAAGTTACAAAACCCTTATTAATCTAGTGTAAAGTGGATAACCAACATCTCAAAGTAAAGTTACTTGTTGGGATGTTGGTGATTGTAGGAGCCATAATAATTTTCGAGAAGAAAAGTCACCAAATTATATTGGAGTGATTACACCAAAAAAATTATCAATATAATGGAAAAAGTTGAGTTACGGTGTGCTTAGAGATAGTATAGATACCGAACAATTATAAAATTGTGTTTCACTCTTTTATTATTGTAATTCTTGTTTTGTTGTTGTTTGATCAGCTGGATATTATTTGAGTGCAAAATAAGCTTGTGGTAGTCCTCGTAAAGAGAGTCAATATTTGATAGGTTTCAAAGGCATACCAAATTAAACCTCATTAAAAATACAGTCGTTATCGAGTATAGGTGTGAGCAAGGGTTATTCCTCCAAACGATTGATTCTAATTAATTAGTTATTGACTCTAAAACCTAAGACATACTATAACAAAACACAACATTAAGGATTCTAATTTTTTTTAACTAAATTACTAAATTAAAGTAAATACAAAAAATAAAACAAGGAAAGACAACAATAATAAAACCGGTTAAAAGATCATTCTCCGCCACTAAATAATTTATACAATTAACCACATAAATTATTTCTAATTCTTTATTGAAACCACCAACCATAGACAACAACAAGCTTTACCATCTAAATCTTTCCTTACTATGTCATTTAATAAAGCAAACTCTTTATTAAATCTCTTTCCATTAAATAACCCAGAACAAACTCTTTGGATTTAACCTAGTGGAAGTGTTAAGATGAGAAAGATAGATTGATTTAAGCAACAAACACAAAAGCTCGGTTCATGTAACCTAGATTATGTTCTACATGAAATCATATGAAAATTTGAACATAATCAACGACAACTAGTTGCTACTAATGATTAGAATAACAAGATAATTATAGACCAAGTATTTCAATCTAGCAATATATAATTTTCAAGTCCTATTTAGTTGTGCACCCTAAGTAAAACAAGGAAATCGTCATAAACAATTGTTGTGGAAGAACATAAACAATTTCAATTGAAAAATTAGAAAATAATTTTGAAAATCAATCAAGTAGCCCTGTCTAGGGTTTTGAAATCACTCTTAACCAAAAATAAAACTAAACTAAAAACAAAGAGGAAGAAGAAGAAGAAGAACAACAACAACAAGAAGAAGAAGAAAAAAAAGGAACAGTAATGGTGTTGAAGACTCTTCTATGCAGATAATATTCCTTTAGCCACCCCCAAAACCTCTCTTTCATCTCTCATTTTGGTCTCCTAAACTATTAAAAAGGGACGCTTAAGTATGTTTTGGAATAAGCTATTTATAGACTTGTAATGTTAAGGTAGAAATGGGAAGGTTTTAAGCCTTTTTGGACCAAATTTTAGGTTAAAAGTCAAAATCTTGTATTGCAGCTTGATCAAGGGCACTATAACCCATGTTTTTCAGCATATCTTGGATTTCTTTTTGGCCCAATGTTGCAGCACCCATCACTAGTGCAACGGTTCACCTCCTTTACAACCATAAGGCCACAATGTTGCTCAATGGGCGATATGGCGCCTAAGTGTAACGCCCGCCGTTTTCTTCCACAGATAGTTACATAAAAATTTAATGTCATAATGTGATATTTTATTAACCATTTATTATTAATGCTAAGTGAATTAACAATTTGTTTAGTAACATCGCAAGTGACGGCTACTAGGGATCAATGTGCTTGGGATGTTCGTGTCAAAAAAGGATGATATGCATAATAAATTAAATTTTGATGAATGTGATAGCATACCTTAAGGTTATATTTGATGAAGACATGAATTTTATTGCATTTTCTATAATATTTATGATGTCACGATAATTTCGTGAATAACATGGTCTAAAATGGTTTAAAAGCTTTGTCAATATAAGTAATCAACATAGATTATGAGTGATTATATGAATATCCTACGTGATCAATGTTATATTAATTTATTTGATGTATTAAGGATATCCTAATTTATTATATGTTATGTATTGTATATTATATATTACATTTATGTTGTTCCTAAGTCAACTTCATGTTGCTATATTTAAAAAGAAAAGTTATACATATTAGTTGCGTTAAATTTTGGGGAAGAAGGCTTGTTTTTGTATTAAAAAAAATGTTATAGATTATGTTATATAATACATTAATACATTACATATACATATATATATATATATAATATAGACTAGGTTGCCGTATTTTGTAAATCAAATGGAGGCAATTATACAAATCAGCAACAATGGTTGCCATGTGAAAAAAAATAAAAAAGAGAGAGATAGAAAAATATAAGGAAACCCATTTAACCTAGTACTAGAGTTATTTATACATATAAATGTATGGCTTCATGCATACATATTGTTTTTCACTTTTTTTGGACTCCATCTTCTCTCTTATTCCTTTGTACCTTTATGCTCTCTTTCTTCCCTATGCCTCACGAACCATTTATTTAGAACTTTATTCTTTGAAAGTTTTCTCTCTCAAAAAATTCAAGATCACAAGGTATGAATTTATTTATTGATGCCTGGGTTTTGTTATTGAATATATTTATAGTAATGTGTGTTTGGTTTGGTTAGGGTTTGGAAATTGAGTATGTTAATTCTTTTTCTTCCTATATATTGCAGTCTGAGTGTTTTTAAGAGTATATACTTGTCTTATAGTGTGTATATATATTTGAACTAGTTTGTCTTTTTTGTATAGCATGATTCATTTATTAAGTCAATATGTTTTGTGAGGCATATAGTTCCAGAATGGATTAACCATCTGTATTTTATGTTTGTGCTTATGTTTCTTAAAAAAAGCTTGAGGCAAAGTTGATATAATATCATACATTATATTATATATTATATATACGAAAAGATGATTGCAGTATACAAGGACAACTAAAACCGAAAAAGGTAACTTTATTGTTGGTTTTAGGAAAACAAATTAGAACATATAATATATTATATAATATAAAACATATGATATTTGTAATTCAAGAAGTTAAGTGGAAGATTATGTGAAAAAATATAATAATAATATGAGAATGAGATACCTTTTTTAATGACTGTTTTAGGGTTTTCAATTACTTGATGAAATTCCTAATAATGTTTTGAATTCTTATAATTTTATTTTGTTGTGTTTTTTGGATATGATGTATATATATATTATCTATTAGGAATACCTCGAATATTTTTTATAAATTTTCGTTCCACATATTTTAAATGTTATGAGGTTTTTAATGAACACTACTCACAAATTTTTATATGCTAACACATTTATATGTGTGCATTTTAGAGTTCGTTTCATTAATCAAATGATGCCTTTTAGTCTTGTAAAAATTTTTAGACATTGTTGACATGTCAAGTATATTTAAATTCTTGGCTTCATATCATTATTATGTTGAAAGGCATTTATAAAAATTCTCGTAGAATCGAGAATGAAGTTTTCATCCTGTATATGCCAGATCAAGAATTAGTAACTGTATCTAATCTCTGAAAAATCCCAATTGTTTCAAACTTCCACTTTTTAGAATGGAATTTTTATAGAATCCTCATGGGCAGACTAATACCATAGAAACCTCTAGTAAAATGCGCATCCCTAACTCAGCAGATAAAGTACATTACATAATTTTGTTTGGTGATTAAGGCAGAATTCTATAAACGTTCTTATTATTCTATATTTCCTTGAAAAAGGAGCTCAGCCTATAGGATTTTTTCATGATATTTCAAATAATTAAAATAACTTAAAAAAAAGTCACCAAAAATTCAAAAATTCAAAAATTTGAAAGGAAATAAAAAGCAAGTTATCGACAAAAACGAAAAAAGAGGGATTTGAAACTGTCAAAGCTTGCAGCTAGGCAACAAGTCACCATAGAATATCGACATATGGCCTCATTCCAACCCTTAGATGGAGACCAATCCTTCGGTGGAAATTACGACATTTGTCACTAGCTCCATGACAGGTCTTGATGTGACACATGGGTCATGGGCCAAACCCACCTAACATGCGGTTGAAGTGGTAGCCTATGAATGGAGCATATTTACTGCAGCTCAAGGTAACGTGCTCTTTTTTAACTAACTAGCTCCCATACTCTACCAAACATATACTTGGCTTTAGCATTAGAGAGCCTTTGATCGACACCACACTAGTGTGCCTACCTTCGAAGTGTTCTTCTTTTTGTTGTAGGTGCACCCGAGAGGCCGATAGGCCGAGACGAGCAGGGAAGAGCCATCCGAGCACCGTGCATTGCTGTACATGGTGTTGACAGACAAGAATCTAGTTCTAGACCTCAACATTTTGGCGTTAGAAGGAGGACGCCTATGCCTATCCAACATTCTAATTAAACAGCCACATCCGCCAACATCCAAGCATGGTAACCAGAGGAAATACCCGAGATAAGGTCGCCAGACAAGAGGGGTCAAGTTACGCCCAAAACTGAAACCAAAACCAAAACAATCCTCAAGGGAGGCCTCAAGCAGCAAGATCCTGATCCAGCGGCCAGGGCAATGAGGTCAGAGTAGAATAGATCGTGTAGGATCGAATCCGAGAACCGACCACCATAGCCCATCTACTTAGCCAACAAATGGCACAATAGCAGGCTCAACAATACCTGCCTCCCACTCTTTTTCCTTCGACCCCAGAAGACTAGGCTGGAGGTCGACCAGGGCAGGGGCGACTCCCAAAATGAAGCAGACTCCGAGCATACCAGGCAAACCATAGAAGTATCTCAGTGAACAATAGACTTGTCCGGGAAGGCCGGATTGGTCCTTGAGGAGGTCGCGATCGATCCCCATAAGGCTCCCGAGCATCAATATTTGACAGGCACGAGGACCAAAGTGTAACACCCCAAAATATAATGTTAGAAATAAACATGGATGATGTCATAATATCATATGCGAATAACTATAATGTTATGTTAAGTTTTTTTTTTTTTTTTCAGGTGATGTGATGAGGACTCGACGTGCTAAAAAAAATAAATAAATAAAAATTCATGCCAAATTAATGAATTTTTGTTTATGATGTTATGACGAATTTGCATTATAGTTAATTATGTGAATAAGATATATATGTATATAAGTAGTCATATATATATATATATATAGAAATATATATATAGGTTATATTCTAAATATAAATATTTCTATATATACTTATCATTACGTGATTTAAGTATTAATATGTTATAAACGTATTACTTATATATATATATTATTATATATGGTGACTTTCGGTTAAAAAAGAAAAAAAAAAGGAAAGTTATGTTACGTTATATATTAATGTAGCAATTATGTGGATAACGTGAATTGTGGCAAGGAAAAAAAAAAAAGGAAAGAATGGATTGAAACATGAGGTTACAAAAATTAATGAATTGCCTTTTTAATTTGCATTGAAACTTATTCAATTGCATATATGTCAGATAATTTTATTTACCCGAACTTCA